>APFE030571566.1:3616-14458 GCA_000404065.3 Pinus taeda
ATCACTGTCTTCATGAGTGTAATAGCTTTTCTTATTTACATTCTGTTTCTTGTTCCATCTAATAGGTTCCTTACCTTTATGAGGACACTTGGCAGCCTAGTGACCGACTCTTCCACAAGCAAAACATTTGAAATGTAACTTACCTCTGAATCTCCCAGCACCCCGTTGAAGGTTCTTGACAAAATTTGAAACTTCCTCTTCTTCTGACATATGTCCTGAGTCATAAGAATCTCCTTTTCCTGAGGCCTTGAATGCGGCTTCTCTTTTGTCAGATGGTCCCCCTTTCCTCATTTCGTAAGCGGTTAGAATTCCGTGTAGTTGCGACATGGTAATTTTCTGTAGATTCTCCTTTTCTTCTATTGCAAAAAATTTTGATTCAAACTTAGAAGACAAAGATCTCAGAACCTTTTCAACCACAACAACCTCTTTTACTTCTTCACCCAAAATTTTCATACAATTAACAATCTCATCTATGCATAGGAAATAGTTAGCCACACTTTCATCATTGTACATTATGAGATTTTCATATTGAATTATGAGGGTTTGAAGTTTTGCTCTTTTTACCTATTCATCTCCTTCATAGCTTAGAACGATATTGTCCCATATTTATTTTGCGGTTTTATATTGCATAATCTTGACAAATTCTGATTGAGATAGACATCCTAATAGAGTATTGAAAACCTTCACATTAGTTTCAAACTACTTCTTCTGAGCTAGATCTGTAGGAGTTGCTGATGGAAAAGTGTACCCTATATTTATGATATCCTAGTCTTCTGTACCAAGAGATTGAAGATAGGTTGTAACTCTTACCTTCCAATAGACGAAGTTGGTCTCATCAAAAATTGGTGGCCTGATTGATGCTTCTTTCTCGTAGTTGCTCATGATGATAGATCTTCCTTCAAGCGATCAAGCTTCTTCTGAAGGACCCACTCTGATACCAATTGTTGGAAATAATACTGAGAGTGGGGGCGAATCAGTATTATCTGGTCAATTATTTCCTTTTTCAAACCCAAAACATATACAGTACTTCAGTTAGAGAAACCCGTGTATATATGCAACTACAGATAAGGAAACCCGCGTATACCATACGAACTTATAATTTAAAATATTCTATAGATGTTGAACGTTAATTTGTGCATCAGGATCATATAAACAGTAACCAGGAACAAAAAAATAGAGCAGAAGACAATCACAAACAAGAACATAAGATATAAGGTGGAAATCTAATGTGGGTGAAAACCACCTACTGTAATATGTCTCTATCTTTTCAATTAGAAACTTCTTTTTACAATGATTCTGTACTAGTGCAGTCCTTTACCTGTACGCAGGCTCCTACCTGCAGAGAGCTACAACGCTCTCTCATTTTCCAGCTTCTCCTAGAAGGGAGCTACAACCCCCTTAGTTCTTGTACTAGTTGAGATACTAGTACACAAGCTGCTACCTGTAGAAGACTACAACCTTCTCTTCCTTCTAGGGACCACGTTTCATAATTTTTCAGATTGGATTCACAAATAATATCAATCAAACATCAAGAATTTCTACATCAACCAATCACCTTTTCACCAATCAAAACTGAATCAAAATAAACACTTCTCTGACGACAGTACCCAGATCATAATAACAATATTCACACCCCACTTCTGAACCGAGAACACTGTAGCAATAAACATAAGCAGCTAGAACATAAATCAAGAGATGTACGCTACTTCACTATTCATAAACCTACATACAGATCTATAAATTCATTCTTTCAAACATTTAGATACTATTTAACCCAGATTATCAGATTTATAGATCAAGCGTGCGCCACATATCACAGATCAAAATCATATAGAGATACCACTATTCCAGACTTAAGATTTTGACCCATCAATAGAACTTATTCTTCTCCTTGTGCTCAGGTTCCTTCTTCATTCAGATCCAGATCTGCGCCATAACCCAATCATAGTATTCCAGATCTAGCACTTTATCCGATATTCAATAATTCAGAAGATGCCTTGCCAAATAATCTCCTTCCTATTTTATAGCCTTAGGCCTTTCACAATACCACAGACCAAAAACCATAACAATTCAATAGCATGGACCAAATACTTGGGATCAACACTTATGATGAGATACCATGGCCCAAAACCATAGGTTCAAATACCAAGGACTAAATACCATGAACCAATCATAAGATTTCCCATGTGCGAGCGCTTTTCTCTGCATGAAAGTGCATGAACTTTTCTCTTTATGAAAGTGCGTGAACTTTTCTCTGCATGAAAGTGCGTGAACTTTTCTCCGCATGAAAGGAATTTTTCTCTACATGAAAGTGCGTGAACTTTTCTCTGCATGAAAGTGCGTGAAAGTCCGTGAACTAGAAAATAACTTTGCTACACTATAATTTATCATCTGAGATGAGTGGGTTGCCATCAAGTACAACATATGTATCATAATGCCAACATCTAGATCTAAAACTTGGGGAAAAAATTAGTTGCAAAGAGAGTAATATTTTTGTAGAGAAATATCTATGTTTGGACTAGACTTATGGAGATCAAAAGAGATGTATTTTATCTCTAAAAATTCATGTTATAATGAAATTTTCTACGAATTTCATGTAATAAAAGTTTTTAATTAGATATTTAATTTGTGTACACTATTGATAGAGATAGAAGTTGAATGATAACTTGCATTCAATAAAATTTGAGGTAGTTCTTGATTTTAGATAAGTATGTGTGTTTTGAAGCTTTTGCACTACTATGAATTCATTTAAATACATGCTTGTTTTAATCATTTGAAAGTTATCTCTTAATGATGGCTCTGATTGCTATCAAGTTAAATTCTAAATTCAAATAGTTAAATAGACATACTTGTTAACTATTCAGAAAATTCATGACATGTTTATCTTTGTTTTAATGACTGTTTTATGAGAACTATTTCCTTAATGTAGTCATATATATGTTTTAGTTTGAATTCATTTTATTTGAATTTCGATGTATGTGTACCAGAGATATGATGACTATTCATCAGATAGTTGAACATGTATACTTGATTGAAATAGCAATAAGTCTTGGAACTATTTCCTTAGCTTATTTACTTCATTTTTATTCCAAATTTAAAGTTGGTTCAATTCCCCTTTTTACGTTTCTCTTGGTTGAGAAGATGACTAATCCTTATTTCAATCGAGATATATTTAGGATTTATTTTCCGTTACTTAGAGTATATTTTCATTTAGTTTTAATTCTTGCATTCTAGAAGTATTTTACATAGAGGCAAACTTTAGTTGTGGCTTTGTTGATCCCTAGATCAACTTAAGGATCACTTCCTTGCTTTGAGCTTAGCAAGAGGGCTGATCTGATGCTTCTTCTCTATTGGTAAGTAAAAGACATATTTTAAGCCAACAGAGATAGAGTAAAGGTAAGTGGACCTAGTTTAACCAATTGGAACCACCATTCTAAACAGAAAGTGGGCTAATTTAAGTTGTCGACTAGGTGCTTCCCCTCATAATGTTTATATGGTCATTTAGGCCATCATATTTGTTGGCGCTAGAATGAGGGCTTGAGGAGTTGTTATCTTTTGGACATTTTGTATCTTAAGTTTTTTATTTAATCATAATGGCTCCTCCCAAACTTCCAATTTGGAGTTGTATTTTTAGATGTGCATCTGCCAATACTCCACCAAAAATAGTAAGACACTTGTCAAAGATAAAGTTTAATGGTAAGAATAATGTTTATGCATTTGATCATGCCTTGCAATTAATTCATAATTTTGCAAATTTTACTTTTGATGATATTGATGAATGTATTTCATGCAAAAATTTTACGCTTACATTCTTGGGAAAATCCAGAAGATTGCATCAATCTCTTCTAGTTGCCTCTATTCACATTTGAGTTATTTTATCATACAATTCCTTCATAAATTTGTTGGTTATTATTATGAACATGTATTTAATTAATTTTAAGATTTATGAAGGTTTGAAATTGAATCTTTCATAGATTTTACTGTTAGATTTCAATTAAATTGCTTAAGATTTAGAGTTGAAAATAAACCATCGGAGATTGAATTGTTAGATTGGCTTGAATATTTTTCTCTCTTCCTTTCATTCCTAATCGATGTGAAACCATTACAATTTTTGATGAATCTTCTTCAAACTTTATTAACGTAATTGAGAATTCCAATATGCAGGTGCGTACCAGTCATGATGAAATTGCCTCTACCATGTATGATCAGTTCTTTAATTTAGTTCACACTTCATATAACATTAATAATGATCATGATTCTCTCTCTCATGTTAATGAAACACAATCAAAAATCTTGAAAACTTATGATAATCAACCACAAGAAGGTATCATTAACAATCTTGAAAAACAACTATCATAAAATTAGAAAATCAACCTAAAATTAATTCAGAAAATCAGCAAGCAAAAGTAGAAATCAAAGATTCTAATATGGAATCTTCTATATAAATTTTTGAATTCTCTCATGATGATCAAATGCCAAATTCAGAGAAGCTAAATCACATTCTTCATGAAATCGTAGTTAGCCAATTGAATGATCTGGAACTTGAAATTTGTAATGAAGAAAATACAGAAAAACCTACAAACAAAGATAGTTTTAGACTCATTTTTTGAAATTCACATTTTTCCCTTTATCTTGATATGTTTGATGATAATGATTTATCTCCTCTTCACATTAATATTGTTTTAGAAAATAGAGAGGTTGATTAAAATGAATTGCATATTAATTTCTGTCAGGATAGAAAGATAATTGATCATGCTACTAACATTGATATGCATGTGTTTAAAATTTCTTCTTGTCTTGATATATTATATGGGAATGAAGAGAAACCTAGTAAATGTCATGAAGTAATTTATGATGATTAATCTAATATTGAGGATGTTGATTCATCCTCTTCTTCATTAAATTTTCAAGACCAAAGTCATATCATATTTGAAAATGAACACATCCTCAATTCATAAATTGTTCCAATTAATTCTGATTCTCAAAAAAAGAATCAGATTCTTCTTTATTTCAGTATTCAAGAATCCATTTCAATTTATGATTCTTATGATGATCAAGTTATCACTCATCTTTATAATTTCAATTATTTCCCTCTTCCACAATATGGTCATTCTAATTATAATATCTTGGCTAGTGCTTGTGAGAAGTTATTTCAAATCAATTTTAATTGTGCTGTAACATTAATTGTAAAAATAATATAAATTATGAGTGGATTTCATTATTGTTCCTTCACTTATTTTATTTCACTTCAGATTTGTTTTATGTTTTCATTTCTTAGTTTTTAGATGTCATTTGCTCGCATATTAAGCAATTAAGTGTTGAAAATTCACAATCTGCATTGCTGGAATGCAGAGAAGAATCTCAAAATTCACATCATGGCCATCAAGAGATTTTGATTTTCTAATTCCATTTGATGGTGATATCTTATCATCTCACTTTTCCTTCTAAAGTGCATTTTCAAAATCAATCATCTCATTTGAATAAATTGATTCAACATGCCCAGCCTCTTCGTTTAACCAATGATCTTCTGATAGATTCATTAAGCCCTGATCCAAATTTCACTGATCCATTTCAAAGATGTTTGGAAGCTTCATGTTCAAAGAATATTTCTAATGGTTTGTCTTATGTACAAAAAATTAATGGTTGTTTGACCTCTCTCCTAGTTGGCTTCTTCCTTTCTCAAATGAATATTCATCCTTGTTTTTATAATCCCATAAAGATTTGGCTAGAAAAATATTTCCACGAGAGAATGTTTGTATGTAAAATTCTTGTAAATAAACTATTTTATGTAAAGTTGTTAGCAATAAATATACATTCTGCATTCAAATTTATTTCTGTTGATTTAATTATAATTCTATTTTTATTACTAATGTTTGATTTTGACATACATGCAGGAAGTAAAGTGCTCGAATGGTTACATTGGAATTATGGCTATACCTAGTCGTGTGTCATTTTCATGTAGTTAGGATTATGGATATATTAGTTTAGGTTGTTTAGATTTAGATTCCTTTAAAGTTTGTAGTTATTTCATTATTTCACATTTTTAATAAGCATACAATGAGCCCCTGAAGCTCCCTTGCATCTTCTTCATTCTCAAACAAAAAGTGTTCAAAAAGTATTATTTCTCAAATTATGCTTATGCTATGATTGCTTATTCTTCTTGGTGATGCTTCATCATATTATTGAAATTTGTAAAGAAAGTCAAGAAGGGTGAAGTTCCAAAGAATATTTATAATCAAGTGCTCTTGAGAAATTCAATTTTAAATTCACAAGCCTTTCTATATGATCACTTTTCCCACTCTTGTCTCTCAATGTTATTATAAAGTAAATGCAATTCAATATATCATTAGTTAGCATTTTAATTCAGATTGAATAAGTAGATGATTTTGAACATGTGCCAATTTGAAGATAATACATGGGGTAATGTCGAGGTCTATTAGGTAAGCTTGCAGTCCATATTCTTCCAAGTATGGACTGACATGTATATCTTTATCTATTATCAATTTCTCTTTTTAATTAGTTTATTTCTTATTTATGTATTTATTCTTTTATAGGTCTTCATTGATTTTATTTGGAGGATTGATTAGATTCAAAATAAAGAAATAAGTCAACCCTTTCCAGACTATTAACATATTTAGGGAAGTATCTGTTTTCTCCTCCAGAAATCTTATATTTTGTGCTCTCTATTAATGCTTCTCTGCACATTTTCTTTCTTTGAAAATTTAGCAAGTTTATTAAAAAATAATGTTATGCTTCCTTTTTATGCAATTGATATTAATTCCTTGGCTTCGTCTTATTCAAATTTATCATAAGCAAAGAAAAATTGTATAAAATTTTGCAACAATATCACATGTTTTCAATTTTACCTTTTCTCATTCCCAATATTACATTTTTTGAGTTGCGGTGAACCTTTACATTGCATTCTTTCATCTCGAAGCCTCTTTAGTCACACTTCTTTCCTCTAAAACAACTTAGAGCCTCTAACTAGTAAATCTTGGAATTCCCATCCTCTATTATTGATGCTTCCAAGATTTCCATTTCTCTTTGTTATGGGCAATTTCTTGCACTAAGTGAGATATCAGGCTATATGATCTTGTTGGCTACTCGTCAATTCATCCATTACTATCTAGTCTGACTTATCATTTATTATCTCTATATATATGCTAAGTTTTGAGTGCTTTGGTGCATTTTTACATCAAACTCCAAGCATTTATTGCCACGATGAGTCTACAACTTTAAGGATATCTATTCTTTAGGCTGTGTGCACATGGATCTTATCTTTGTATCTTTATGGGACATACATATTCGCATGTAGAGTTGAGCCTCTTTTACTCTTCACGGCAATATTCTTGGCTCATGAGAAATGCATCACCTATGGCTTGCCTATATTTTCATCTTTATCGTACTATCATATTATCATCCCATTATCCGGATCATCTTTTAGTATGCATCTTTATTTTCTTTTCAAATACACTTTCGAACATCCATTATGATGATGCAATCAGCTGGAAGGATTTTGGAACAGGTAAACGTAATGGGTCATGGTTCATTCATGTTTGAATTATCTTTTGTTTTTTATATATCACTCCATATTTGAATGGAAATTTTCAAATACCTCTCCATCTAAACATATGCACCACATTGATTGGGACTCATTCTTGAATTTTTAGAGTTCAAGAAAATCATGGATTTGATATAAAAGATGAAATATAAACAGTGCGATTTCCACTGAAATTAATAGAAAAGTACATATTCATTTTAATTTATGATGGACTCGATTTCTTCTATTTACTCCTTGATTATGAGACATCATTCTTCTAGTTTCATTGTTTTCTGTAATTTAGAGTTAATAGTTATGATTTTGAGCCAATATAATTTACATAACTTCATGTTTTTACATAAAATTAAAAAGAAGGCATTCTCTTTTGTTGGAAAAGATGATATCTCTTAGGTAAGATCAAACACAGTTTTCCAATGGAAAGTTTCATAGGATCACCTTCATTCATTTCCTTTTCTTTACATTTAGCTGCAAAATTTGTTTTTAGTTTTGCTGATTTATATATATTTCTCTTTTAAAGAACCTTAAGAGCTATTTTTGACACCCCTCCTAGCTCAGATTTGGAATTTAGTGTCTTTTGTATTGTGTGCTTTTGAATTTTTCAGAGAAATAATAATCATCCTCATTAAATCAGCTAAACTAGGGAGTTTCTAAATGTCTTGTATGTTTCTAAAGTATCCATTTCACCAAAAAATTGTTAGGATGCTTTTATGCGGAATTTTCTTCGAAACAAGAAAATATGCAGCAGGCAATGTTATGAGATCAGCTCACAAAAAGATAGAAAAGATAGATCAATGCCTTAGAATTCAGCCTCTTCAAGGGTTCAACCTCCTTTACATTACATAAATGAACAATTCTTGGATGATTCAAATGACAAAACCTCCTTTCTATACATAGGAGTCTAAGGAGTACAATATAACCCACTCGACCTAACAATAATAATATAAATCCACAAAAATAACAATAGAGGGATTATATGGGGCACAGTAATAACAATATGGGGACAATAGGGGCACAACAATATTAATAAGGTATATAACTACAATAATAATGGGGTAATCACTAGTATTATAGGGACCCAACATGCCCTTCTCATTAAAAAAAGTGTTGTCCTCAACGCTTGAGTAGTTCTGGATGCTTCTATATAAAATTCTCATCCTCCCATGTGGAATCTTTAGTGGATAAGTTCTTCCACTTGATAAGGTACTCTGAAATTGATCGATTTCATAGCTGTCGAGTTCTTGTTTCTGTGACTGATTCCGGTTCCAATATAATTTTTCCTTCCTCGTCAAGTTCTGGAAAAGTGTTTGAGCTGGGAGCTTGTCACCAATAACCTTATTTAAACATGAAACATGGAAAATTGGGTGCAATCGAGAAGCTGTAGGATGCTCCAATTTGTATGTAATAGTACCAATCTTTTGCAACACCTTGTATGGACCATAACACTTTGGTGATAATCTATAATCCTTCTTAGCTTGCTTGAGGAACATTTGCTTATATGGTTGTAGCTGTAGTGTTATCCAGGAATAGTGTCCACTCGGATGCTATTATTCCCACTAAGATGGGTGGTTATCTTAGAAACAAACACTCAAAGTCTACTATTGTTTCCTTTTATGAAAATAGACGAGAGGAGAACGAAGAAGACCAACCTGAATCTTGCGGTTGATTTCCTCTCCTTCTTGATAGAGTTTTGCCGCTTCTTCTTTGTCTGCCCAGCTTCAAAATAACTTGTGGAATCAAAACAACATACTACTATCCAAGAAACAAAGATCTAAATTCATAAATAATACAGGATCAAATGTGTATTAACCATATACATGCATATATAAACAACTACACAAGAATATGGAAGGAAACAAGAATAGATTTATTTAGATGAAAAGTAGCAAGAGGATTACGACCATGTGCTCTGACCCAGCATCATCCTCCAACTAAGAAGCCATTCTTCACCTCAAGCAAAGCTTAGATCACCCAACACTATGAATGTACACCAGAAAACCAACAACTTCTCTATAAGATACAAAATTCCAGCCTTTGGATCTCTGTGATGTGGGATCCATATATAGATGATTACAGAGAGGTGAGTCACCTTTTGGGATCTTGACTAGTGTCCTCTCTCTGATAGTTCCTGCTTCCACTTGGAGAATGATGATATCTTACTCATCCGTGGTCGAAAATAGAGAGGCAAGTGTCAGAGGGGAAGCTTCTGGAAGATTCCATGATCTTCCACCTCGCATTTTTGTCCCTACCATTTTTCCATTCCCAACCATCGCACCCTACAGAGGAGAAAATCAGTATGCATCGCACCTTGTACAGTGGGAAGGTGATATGCATCGCACCCTCTACACTGAGCTTTCAGTATGGTCCAGTTTTGACCATTTATGAGAAGTTTTCAGTGGAGAATTTCTGGGAGATGATGTAATTAGTTGAACTTTTTCCTTTAGGTAGTGAAGCAGTACTTTTAGGGACTTAAGAGCCCTCAGTTTATGGACATTTATGATTGGGGTTGAAGTGCCCAAAAATGTCTATAACAGTTGCCCCCTAAAGCATGAGGTCGTTAATCTTTGTGATGTCGGGTGAAATGCTTTACTATGAGGATCTGAAGTTTTTCCGAAATGGGAGGTGACCTATAATAAGATAGAATACAATACACTATTTTGACAACATTTTTTCATGATCTAGCTGATGTGGGCATTCGCATGCTGAGCTTTATAAATTCATTTTCATGTACATAGGACAGACAACCATCTGCGTGACAGACTGATGATATGGACACATCATCCTTTGATTTGGATGATCATCTGTTCGGAAATGATGTACACTTGATGTCTTTATATTCCTGAATATATCACAGCCCGGATGGATGAAACTAGATCTGGGGTCTTCAAAACTCGATCAATCTTCACTCAGAGTACAAGTCAATCCATGTGAAAATTGTTCTGGAGTTGAACATGGAAAGACATCGCCTGATTACTAGCCAATGATGTAATCTATTAACAGGCATGAGAGGAATCACCAATAATGACAATGACCCTCAAGGTACTACAGTACAATTCACGTGGTGTGAAAAAGGACTTGGCATCGAACACCACACAAAATCTCTCGGTCGAAGGCCATTGATGTAAACCTGTCACTGAAAGTGAGAAACTTGCCATTGAGGCATGCAAGCTTCAAAGTACTGAAAGGGTTGTTCCTAAGTCAACTTCTTGCATAATGAGCTGATGTCGACAAGAAGTGACCCGTCGTAGGAGGGCCTTAATGAATCCCACATCAACGACATGGAA
>APFE030571567.1:0-32725 GCA_000404065.3 Pinus taeda
TGCTCAAGATATTCTCTGATACACTTTGCCGCTACATTAATGGTTTCCGCCATCGACTGATACTCTTTGACACGCTTGATGCCTGCTGATTTGATCTGATACACTTTAAACTCTGTGACTGATCTGTTGTTGTCTTCAAACCGGATCCTTTGGCACGATTGGGCGATTTTCGGGCTCTTTCGACGCGTAGTGGGCTCGGCAACCAGAAGATTCCCTGAAGATTCCTCGAAATGGCCTATTTCCCGTAACGATGCGCTATTCGCGCATCGGAAACTGCCTCCGTTTCTTGATCTGGAGCTCCGAAGTGCGATTTTTCTCCCTGCGCGAAGGTTTTTTCGGCTTTTCTGGCTGCTGACGTAAGCATTGCGTCGGTTGTATGGTGGATGATGTCAGCTGTGGGTCCCTGGTACAGAGCGACGTGGTGAGATACTGGATGGACTGTGGCGAAGAGATTCCGATGCGATATCGCGATATCGCGTCGGCGGGGAAGGAGGGGGATCATCAGGTTGGACATTTGGTGCTTGCGACTGCCGATATGCGATATCGCGATATCGCATCGGCGGAGACGGAGAGGTGAATGAATTGGACACTCGACGTTTGTGATCACCGATCACCGATTTTGCAATATCGCATCGGCGGGGGACGGATGGGCGATGTTTTGCATGAATGTGAGAGTGCGAGATTGCGACGCGAAAATGGTTTTGAGGAGAAAAGGTAAGTAAGTGGGTGTGAAGGGCTTTTGGGGTTTCGGAAGGGGTCCGATTACCTCGGGGGAATTTTATACTTTGGAAGGAGTCCATTGTATTTGGGAGGTGGTTTGGAGGTCGGGGTTCTTGCTTAGTTTCTGATAAACTGAACAATTCCCGGGAGTTTTTATGGTTATTTTTCAACCAGGGGGAGGTATATTACATAGGGGGAATTTTACTTAATATTAATACGGGGATGGGAAAAATAGGGAGCTAAATAATAATATTAGTGGTTAATATGGAGATGGTAAGAAAGCGCTAAGTTCGGGAGAACTTAGGCTATTACAAGGGGGTAGGACCATACTTCGGGAGAAGGCATGGAACAACTTTGAGTAAAGCAGATCTTTACTCAAGCCAGTGTTTATGGAGATGATGAACTTAAGAGGTGTCAAGCAGATCTTGACCTCTTTTGGGGATGTTAGTTAATGATTGGGGAACACAGAGAAGGGGAGTCAGTTATACCTCTTTTGAGCCTTTTGCTTACAAATCTTTGCTGATTATGTTCTGCATGATATGATGCCTGAAAACTTGGAACGGGTCAGCAATTCAACAGCCTCAGAACTACCTACCCAGCCTACTTGCCTAGCATTTTTTCTTATTTTGTTTGGGGGTGCACTTAGACTTGCAAACCCATCATCCATATTTCTTTTGATGCTTTCCTATCTACATGCTACCCTTATTTCTTCCAGAGTATAGATTAAGCTGTTGGGCTCTTCTACTTCTCTACCTATCTAAGAATCTGCCAAGATTAAACTATTTGGACAGATTTACAATCTCTATATTCTAAAACATGAAATTTAAACCTAGGGAGACCAAGATTAAACTATTTGGACCTCCCTTTACCTGAAAAATGGCGATACCGGGATAACTTTACAAAATTTGAAGGCAATTGGATAAACTTGAAGTAGCCTTCTTCACTTGGAGACTGCTAAACAAATATGGAGCATTGCAGCAAGCAAAGTACGACATATTTGGCCTGTGAAACGCCAATCATGAAAAATGAATAACCTGCTGCAGCAAGCAACTAACAAGAGGTATGATTGAAGAAAATAAGGTGTTACTAATGAAGGCAGACACTTTGAAGAATGTTGCAAATTCATTAGCCGAGTTTGTGAGCACTTGGAATTTCTCCTAGTGTAGAGAAATAATCAGCATTATTTACTTGGATTGTTGATCATGTACTCATGTGACCCCCTATATGCAAATATAAAAACAAATAGGATAATTCTGGGCATGTGTTATATTATTTGCATGAGTATCCCCACATAACGCACATTATATAAAGCATAGTGGGGACCCATATGAGGTGAAAGCCCCCTTATGTTTGGGTTTAAGGGAAATTCCTATGAAATTTTTTGGGTGGTTTCTTATGTCTATTTTTGGTAGTTTAAGGCATATATTTTTTTATTTTAGAATTTTTATCGCACATGGTGGTTTAGCCCAGGGTTTTGCAGTTTTGGTTAAGTAACTACAGTTCTATTCTAATTATTATCTTAGCTACTTGTTGAAGCACGGGAATAAATGCATTCATGTAAGAGGAGGATGAATGAGTCATCTCGGTTAGTTATCAAATCATGGATTGAGTATAATAAATACTTAGGGAGAGTAAGAGCTAAGAATTCATGCATGGTAAAAGTGAAAATTTGAGTGGAAGATGTACTTAGTTTTTATAGGGACATGTATGGAGTTATGGAAGTAGAAAGAATCAAGGAAAGTAGTGTATAGTACCGGGAATAATGTTGGCATTAAGATACATGTATGATACAGGTGTTGATCTTGATGGCAACTCACTCAGATGCCAGATCATAGTGCAGTAGGCCAAGAGCAAAGAATTGATAATTAGAGAGATGTATACATAGGTTAACCATGACAAAGTAGCGTATACACGTGGGTTAGCAGAACAAAAGCCGCATATGTCGTACACAGACATTTTCATAGAAGGAAAGGCACGTACATGTTGGAAAACTAAGTTTTGGTCCGTGGTATTTGGTCCATGGTATTTTGGCATTGACCCATGGTATTTGGTCCGAGGTAGTGACGCTAGGTATCGGGTCCAAGGTATTGGTCCTATGTGGTTTTGGACCATGGTATTGAGAGAGGCCTAAACCTATGTAAGGAGAAGAAGATCATTAGGCCAAAGTGTAAGTATGCAAGTGATGAATATTTGATAAAGCATGAGATCTAGTATGCAAGTTATGGGTATGTGATGCATTGCAAAGAATGCACTTATGCGGCAAATGAAGGTTGATGAAATGGGATCATGAAGACTAAAATGCATTATCATTATATGGTATGATCATGAATAGTTCAGATTTGTATACTAACACATGTCTTGTCCTTTATATTTGATGTTTTGGGTATATCTGAAGTTGAGAATTGTGGTGAAGGTATACGTAATTATTTTCAGATCTGTATGCTGGTTCCCATTGGTGAGAAAGCATATACACATTGGTTCAACACAGCCAAGTAGTGTATACATTATGAGATTTAATATTTGAGGTTGTTGTTGGTTCTAGTGGTTACTGCAGAGTTCTGGGCTCTGCTGTGTGTTTTGGTGACTGCGTTTTGATGACAGGGGTTCAGTGATTTAGTCGTTGGGTGATTCAGAGATTGATGATGTGGTTTATGTTTATATTGCAGTGATGATTACTTTTGTGCTTTGATGTCGTTGATGGATCGAGTCTAAAAATTAATGAAATGTTGTCCGTGGAAGGAGAAAAAAGGTTGTAGCCTTCTGTAGGCCAACACCTATGTACTACTACGCATATTAGCTAGTACAAGAGCTAGTGGGTTGTAGCTCCCTTCTAGAGAAGCTAGAGAATGAGAGAAGGTTGTAGCCTTCTTCTGGTAGAAGCCTACATACAAGTATAAGATTGCACTAGTAGAAAAATTGTAAAAGAAGTTTCTTATTACTAAAACAAGATAGAGACGATTGCAGCAAGTGGTTTTCACCTACATTGGCTTTCCACCTTGTATGATGGCGTTCATGTGTGTTTCTTATGTGTGATGATCTTTTCTGTTTTTACTGCACCTGATTACTATTTATATGGTCAATGAAGTTCTAATACACTGGTTAACGATCAACATATAAAGCATTAACTAAATCATAAGTTTACTAGATATACGGTAGTTGCATTAAACATAGTTGCATGTACACGCGGGTTACCTTAATGGAAGTAGCGTATATGAATCTGGGTATGGAAATGAAAAAGTGGTTGATTTGCTAATAATGATTCACCGCTAATCCTCTTAGTATTATTTCCAACAAATAGTAGGGAGGCCATGATTGTATGTTGAGGATATCATTATAAAGATGGTAATTGTGATGAGAACTATGTTGGTATTCCTATGAAACGAATAGTAGGGAGGCCATGATTGTATGTTGAGGATATCATTATAAAGTTGGTAATTGTAATGAGAACTATGTTGGCATTCCTATGAAATGTTTCTACCAAAAAAAATTACCCAACGTATTGTGTAAAGGCTATGTAAATACTCCTGCAATACTTGGATTTCCTTGAGTCCATACTTGAGAAATTCATGGCTAGTGTTATGGTGGAGCCTTGGAGGCAATGGCTATTTTTTGAGGGAATCTGGTGCAAAGAAGGAAATTTCATCCCTTACATTGTGTATGATGAAGGGGAATGGATTTAGGTGATTATAATTGTTATAGAAGTCATGCGCGTAGGATTTTACTAGGTATGAACATGTCAATAGATACCCATAGGAGAATTCCTATTATTGTGGAATCATAACCCTAACTTGTGGATGGATTGTTATCCATTTTAACTATTGATCTTCCATGAGCCTAGAAGGATCAAATTTCAAACATGAAAAAGGATTTACAAGTCAAGAGATTTAATCCTTTCTAGTGCATGGTAAATATGTGATTAAGATAGATCTATAGTGGTAATTTTTCATTTTTTATATCCTATTTTTGAATACATTATCATGACTAATATTTTATATTAGAAATTGAACGAGTTACACATTTTCCTCTTATTAAGAAGTAAATAGATTATTTTATATTTAATTACTTTTTCCTTTTGATTTGTTACCAGAGAATCCAAAGTAAAAACCATTTTTCTGTCAACGTTTCAAATCCCAGTCGGGGTCCATCATGAGGACTTATTGAATGCTTGATAGTAGAAGAGCTTAATTTAGGGATTAAATAGTAATGAGGAAAGTATATTTTGGTTTTCTGGAATGAGATGAATAGCAGGTCTACAGCTCTTCTTGCTATCTTCCCTCTGAATTTTTGGAGTAAAACGGTTTCACTCCATGTATCCCCTCCGTGTAGGGAAATGATTATGGATTTAAGAGATTTGTGGTTTATATCTTTTGATTTAGTTACTGGAGAATCCACAGTAAAAACCATTTTTTTGTCAACATTCCAAATCCCAAATGGGATCCATCATCAGGACTTCTTGAATGCTTGACAGTAGAAGCGCTTAATTTAGGGATTAAATAGTAATGATGAAAGTAGATTTTGGTTTTCCTTTTCAACATTTAAATATTTTACCAAGCTAAACATTAATACACACATAATAGAGAGAGAGTTCATACTAAAATAGGATTTTTTTTAGTTACTTTATCTCTATAAAGTTATATAAAATTATATTATTTAAGATAGACATGGAAATAATTTATTTATTACTTGACGAGTGAAAGTGAAATATCAAAGAACCAAGTAGAATTAAGGTGAAATACTAGATTGTAAAATGAGCTTCGTCTTAGAGTTTTAATTGTTTATTTATATGGTCATTTACTTTTTATTTATTTATTTTGGTTGACATTGGTGAAAATTATTTTTCTTATTTTATGAGGACGTGACATACTTACACATGTCCCTCATACTAGGTTGTAGAATGGGCGTCTTGACGATTTTTAATTATTTATTTATATGTTTATTTATTTTTTATTTTTTTGTTTTTGTTGACATTAGCGAAAATTACTTTTATTATCTTTTGAGGACGTTACAGGTAACTTAAAATCCTCCTCAAAATTACTGATCTGTAGAAGGCCTCTTATGCTCAGCTACTTTTTCTTTTTGACCATGAAATATTTTAACTTTAAGGATAACCATTAATACACACAATAATGAAAGAGAGAGAGTTCATGACTGAGAAATAAATATATATATATATATATATATATATATATATATATATATAATATATTATAATATATAATATATATATAATTAATATATTTAGTTACTTTATCTCTATAATTATATAAAATATATATATTTAAAATAGACAATGGAAACTATTTTTATTTATTACATGAAGAGTGAATGTGAAATATGAAAGAACCAAGTAGAATGAAAGTGGAATACTACATTGTAAAATGACTGCCATGTAGAATTTTATTTTTATTAATTTTTTTAGGATGTGACATACTTACATATGTCCCTTATACTAGGTGGTAGAATGGTGGTAGAATGGTCCTTTCGGCGATTTATAATTATTTATTTATATGGTTATTTAACTTTTGTTTTTCTTGTTTTTGTTGACATTAGGGAAAATTACTTTTATCACTTTTTGAGGATGTGACATGTTTACACACATTCCTCATACTAGATTGTGAGATGAACCTCCCGTCTATTTTTAATTATTTATTTATATCGTTATTTAATTTTTTTTTTTTGTTTTGTTTGGTTGACATTACTTAAAATTAGTTTTATTATTTTTTGAGGACCTCACATACTTACACATGTCCCTCATTCTGGATTGTAGAATGAGCCTCTCTTCTATTTTTAATTATTTATTTATATGGTTATTTAATTTTTGTTTTTTTTTATTTGGTTGACATTAGCAAAAAAAATTTTATTATTTTTTGAGGACCAAACATACTTACACATTGCCATCCTAGTGGATTCTAGAGTGAGCCTCTCGACTCAATGATTAGTGCATAATAGTGGTTATTATGTGAATTTCATTTTTTATGCTATGTTTTATCTCTATTTTATGTATTGAGACGTTTTTCTTTTCGTTTTTAATTAGAATCACACTCACAAATTTATGTAATTATGTAGCTATATACGCATATGTTCTCCACGTTGCACATATTTCTACATTTTAATTAGTATTAGTATTTATTTTGGTGTTAATATGGTGTACAAGGGATTTGATTGCATTATAGAGTGGTTCCATAGCTATGGTTCCACACCATACCTGTGGTTTTGATAAATATGCTAATACATGTTTTTTAACTATGTCAAATTAGGGGAAATTTGTGCAAATCGTGCAAAATCTCCATTTTTTTAATCAAAATTACATCATTATATTTTTTTAATCAATATTGATGTTTTTAGAGTGGAAAACGTGGATGGATGAAATCATAGGATCATTTCTACTATGGATCCCAGTTTGGCAAATTGGGGTTTTTAACATTTCGAGAGAAATTTGAGTCATAAAATGGTATTTTTTGGGGGTAAAACTTTGCCTATTATGAATCACACATTTTCTTTGTATTATACACATAGATAAATTTCTAATTGTTCAATAACTTCCTCAACCAATGTCCATATGAAAAATGTATTCCACTCGAAAGTTGACTTTCCTACATTTACCACCAAAATTCAGGAGGATGTTATGTGAACCCCATTACTCATGGAGTAGGGGATATCCACATGATCATGATGAAGAATACTCAATAGAGTCCATATTTTATCTCTATTTAATATTTTAAGGAATCAAACTTAACCACTAGCAGGCTATCATGCTATGTTATAATTGGGACACTAAGAGGAAAAGGGGTTACATCTTATTCAACTGTGTTTTATTCTATTGATAAGCATAATAGCCAAGAGTAGACAAGTATATAATACAATGAGAGGATTTGTGCATTGTATTAACCCACAGGACATAGGCCTCACTTCTTTGTACTTGCATCCATTTTCCATTTAGAGAAAGAGAGGGAGTGGCCTCACTTTCTAGTTGAGTTTTCTTTTGAAAGGGTTTTATGGGTTATATCTTATGCTAGTTTCTAGCTTGTGATATTTGTTTCACCGTTCTATATTTTTTTCATAAATAGAATTTTCATGCATATGCAATAAAATGTAATTAGTAGGTCTAGAAATACAAAGAGAAATAAAACCTCATACTATACATTTTCACTGGTAAGATTAAATTTATCAAATCTGATGTGATGAACTATCTAGCGGAATATCCATGATATTTTATTGATCATATTAGTGTCAAGAGTAGGTTTGTTTGGGTATATTGTGGATATTTCTAGGGGACACAAATTATCCAAGGAAACATTAATAAAACCCCAACCATTGTTAGTGAATTTATCAATAATCCTCATGATCCTACAAAGGACATGTTTTCATAGTTGGAGGCACAGTTGTAGATATAAAACATAATGTGAGTCTCCTCATAGTGGACCTAACCAATAAGTTTTATTTATTAAGAAAATATGGGGGTTCTAACTGAGAGGTCCAATCTATTGGAAGATCAGGAGATTAAGGAGAAATAGATAAGGAGTGAAAGAGAGAACGTAAAAAGGATATACCTAGTTTGAGTGTTGCAAATCATTCATAGTTCTTATTCAAAAAGGAAGTGAAGGTTGACATAAAGTGTTATTAAGGTGATATTAATGATCTAAAGCTAAATCATTAGCTTCAGTAATTGGAATTTTATTTCAATGTTCGACATATAGAGGAAGAACATAATATTTTGTTGGGTTAGCTAAAATTAAAGGGCCATGTCCTGACCTAGTGGGAAATCTACACAAATAGCATGATACTAGATGAAGATCATGTAGGGACTAAGTGGGAGGAATTGAAAACCCTCCTAAAGTTATAATTTTACCGTATTGAGTATGTAGAGGACTAATGAATCCAATGGCATTCCTTCAAGAAGAAGTAGGGATAGATTGTACAAGACTACACAACAAGATGAAGAAAGATGGCTATAATGCAATATTTTTACTTTCAAATTTCCTTACTACACTCAAAGAAGGCACTAAGGATTCATATTCTAAAATACACACCTCTTGTTGGATGACTTCCTTTAATATTTAGGGCTAACAAATTATCCTATGAAATTTTCATTACCTTACGAATCAAATATTCCTTTTTTGTAAGCTTGGCAAGACTACATCTTCATCATGTCCAATATGTCACCCCAATCGGGGAGCAGAATTGAATCAATGACTTCACATCAAGGAGTGCCTTAACTAAGTACCAAATCATCATCTACATAAGACCTCGTCAATCCCCTAGAACTCAGCTTTTGGAATTATTGAATGTGCACCATAATTGGACATTTATTCAAAACATTCACCAATTGACTAAAGAATATATTCCTCATAATAACCCATAATGTGCTAGAAATTCCTTCATGAAAATTGACAAATATGTGATAGAATATTTTTTCCTTTCACAAATATACTGATACAATTCAAGTTGATCTAATTCTAAATACGTGGATGTCATATGTTACCTTTTCTAAGGCTACCATTTTTCTTAGATAAATGTATTGCTCCATCCAAAAATCCATGTTACAACATTTGTGATGCAGGCCTATGCTAGCATGCAAACTAGGATCCTTTAAAATCTCTCCCGTTGAAACTTTAGTTCACAATGATAATAAGCCCATTAAATCTCATATGAAAACTTTCATGTAAATTAAAGGTCTTCGCCCATCCCATAGAATTCAAACCAGTTTCTTGAAAACTCAACCTTATATCTTCGATGTACAACTGACCATTTTCTTCAACTAGCGTAAATCTCTGTTTATCGTCAAGCCTTACCGCCTCTTTAATTTCATCTACTGTGTGAGAGCACATGGGAAAACCTGCGTATGTCCTTTCCTCTAGCTTCAACAAATCATTAACTGTTACATAGCCATCACTTCTCATGCTCAATCCTAAGTCAATTGCTCTATGTCGCAAAATACTAGCCCTTTAATACTGAATTTTAAAGGTTTGTAATCACATTGTAGCACCAGAGTTCAATGTTGACGTTCTTTCTCATCGCGGGAAAGTCATGTGTCGATTCAGGCACTCTGCTGCGATGACTCTTCCGTTAATGACACGATTGTCTATTCGCAAACCAGTTGCAAAGTGAATGTGTACTCGGTGCATGCGGCTGAGACCATTTCTACGAATAGATTCCAAATACTTTTTATAGGATCCATGTACACAAATTGGAACTTCATCTGGGGATTGGATGCACCTAAATAGCTATTCTAAATCTACAATCTCAATGTTGTGTCCCTAGTTTTCTCTTATCAACAACTAACTTTTACGCCTGCACTGTAGTCTCCTCTCCGCGGCAGACAGGTTAATTAAAATAGAGAATAAAACATCCTCGCATTACTTAATTCACATGCAGCCTCTTATAAACTATGCATATTAGTTGCGTCGTCATTGATTGTGAATAGGTATACTAAGGTATTCACACACAGTTTTTATAGATATATAAAATATAACAGCATATCAATATCTCCGCCGGCAGACAAGTCATCACAATGAAAAGGCGCATATATATATATATATATATATGTATATGTATTTTGTATTCAACCATAATAAGAATGAATTCAGAACAACGATGCATGCATCCGTGTGCATAAACTCATTGGATCTCTTTTCCGCACCGAGGGGAAAGGTCACGCCCTGTTTGAGCACTTAATATATAATTTTCACACTGGTCATTATATCCAATAAAATTTACCAGCGCCACACTTTCCGGAATTAACACACAATATCATATATTTCATATGCAAATCCAATCTGTATATATATGAATTAAACCAAAACAATTACTTACAAGCTTGGCCAGATAATTCGCATTTGTGGCCCTTTACAACTTGCCGAAGGCTCCCAACCAGAAAACCTCTCACACTCCTCTCTATCTCTCTCTCTCTCTCTCTCTGATCCTGAGAGCTCAACTTCCCCTTTATTTAAAATAATAATGGATATGTACAAATAGATCTTCTCCTCATTTCCTAGGAAAAAACAAGCTTTTTCCCTTTACATAAAGATTTAAAGCTTGATGCTTTTTCCCACTCTTATCTTGAAAAACATAAAAGTTCTATCCCAATTCTTTTTCCTAAACTATTCTCTCATATCCTTTTATTTAGAAAGAATATTTACATTATCTTTATTTTCCTATTAAAAACAACAAAATACTAAAATTATCCCACCCCCTCTTTATTCCATATTTACACATGAGGATGGTCTCGATGCTCCTGCATCATACAACCAACCTTAAAATTAATCATGATCCCCTGATCATGTGTTGGGATCTGTGTGTGCCTGGATCTCACACCTTTTTCTGCAAGTTTCCATTTGCCGCTGCTTTTGTCTATTGTTCTTCTCCAGGCCTGCACACCTTATGCTGCTTTGCTCCACTAGCTGCACTCTCGCAATCTTCTGCTGTCTTCCTCTTGTTGCTTCTCCTTTGTTTTACTACTGCTGGTCTCTTCCGGGATTCTTTCACCATAATCTGCTTCATCAAATCAATTTCTCTGTCTAATAGACTTTCTCTAGCAGCTTCAATAGAACCTGTTTTCACAAAACAATTGTTAGAATAAAAAATAAAAGGCTTCAGTGCCTTACTTCCCTCTGCCAGCATTTCAGTACACTGTTCTGCATCCTCCTCCACTATCAGCACATCAATATGCTGATCCAAACTTCCCAAAGAATCCTCTGAAAAACTCTCAAGACTGTCAGCTGGTCTTCCTCTCATACCATCTGTTTTCCTAATGTCTTTTCCCTCTTGTTCACTACACTGAACTCTTTCTTCTGCAATCTCCCTGTCATATTGTGGATTCTCCAAAAAATATTCTAATAATGCAATCCCTCTATAACATCACTGAAGAATATCATCATCACCTGCATTCATACATAAACTTTGAGTTTGCACAAAATGTTCAACAGTTACTTCCCTTATCTGCGCTTCAGACTGATTCTCTTCTTCAACATCCAGAAGAACTTCCTCTTGTGCTATAACAGTTTCACAAGATGGCACATCCTCCTCAACACCTGTAATCACATCACAATTCTTCTGTGGCCTCTTTTTGAACCTCTGCTCTCTCCTTTATGACTTTTAGTAGTCATCTCCTTCGCCATAAGTTCCTCAGCTATGAGTTGCATGAAGCCTTCGCCACAACAAACTCTCTTGCTGCCACTTACCTCACCAATCGTTCCCTCCGGATCTGGTCTTTTGGTAATAATTGGTTCTCTGCTGGAACCTTTTGATCATCCTCTGCTGCTCATGTAGGCTTCCGTCATCTACAACTTTATTCAACCTCTGTTGAATCCTTAGGTTCTGCCACATTCACTTCTCCTTCTTCCCGCTGAGATTTCTTCACTATTCCTATAAATCAATATTCATTGGTCCCAAAAATCATCACATGCAATTAACTTAACAAAAAAACACTTGAACATTCAAAAAGAGCTATTGCTGCTCTGATACCACTTGATACAGGGCTATGCTAGCCTGCAAACCAGGATCCTTTAAAATCTCTCCCGTTGAAACTTTAGTTCACAACGATAATAAGCCCATTAAATATCATATGAAAACTTTCATGTAAATTAAAGGTCTTCGCCCCTTCCCATATAATTCAAACCAATTTCTTGAAAACTCAACCTTATAACTCCAATGTACAACTGACCATTTTCTTCAACTAGCGTAAATCTCTGTTTATCATCAAGCCTTAACGCCTCTTTAATTTCATCCACTGTGTGAGAGCACATGGGAAAACCTGCATATGTCCTTTCCTCTAGCTTCAACAAATCATTAACTCTTACATAGCCATCGCTTCTCATGCTCAATCCTAAGTCAATTGCTCTATGTCGCAAAATACTAGCCCTTTAATACTGAAGTTTTAAGGCTTGTAATCACATTGTATCACCAGAGTTCAATGTTGATGTTCTTTCTCGTCGCAGGAAAGTCATGTGTCGATTCAGGCACTCTGCTGCGATGACTCTTCCGTTAATTACATGATTGTCTGTTGGCAAACTAGTTGCAAAGTGAATGTGTACTCGGTGCATGCGGCTGAGACCATTTCTATGAATAGATTCCAAATATTTTTTATAGGATCCATGTACACAAATTGGAACTTCATCTGGGGATTGGATGTGCCTAAATAGCTATTCTGAATCTACAATCTCAATGCTATGTCCCTGGTTTGCTCTTATCAACAACTGACTTTTATGCCTCCACTGTAGTCTCCTCTCCACGGCAGACAGGTTAATTAAAACAAAGAATAAAACATCCTCGCATTAGTTCATTCAAAGAAAACAAAGAATACTACACATGCAACCTCTTATAAACTATGCATATCAGTTGCGCCCTCATTAATTATGAATAGGTATACTAAGGTATTCACACACAACTTTTATAGATATATAAAATATATTAGCATATCAATATCTCCGCCGTCAGACAAGTCATCACAATGAAAAGGTGCATATTATATATATATATATATATATATATTATATATATATATATATTATATATAATATATATATATATATTGTATTCAACCGTAATAAGAATGAAATCAGAACAATGATGCATGCATCCGTGTGCATAAACTCACCGGATCTTTTAAGCGCCGAGGGGAAAGGTCACACCTTGTTTGAGCACTTAATATATAATTTGCACACTGGTCATTATATCCAATAAAATTTACTAGCGCCACACTTGCCAGAATTAACACACAATATCATATATTTCATATGCAAAGCCAATCTGTATATATATGAATTAAACCAAAACAATTACTTACAAGCTTGACCAGATAATTCGAATTTGTGGCCCTTTACAACTTGCTGAAGGCTCCCAACCAAAAAACCTCTCACACTCCTTCTCTCTATCTCTCTCTCTCTCTCTCTCTGATCTTGAGAGCTCAGCTACCCCTTTATTTAAAATAATAATGGATATGTACAAATATATATTCTCCTCATTTCCTCGGAAAAAACGGGCTTTTTCCCTTTACATAAAGATTTAAACTTGAAGCTTTTTCCTACTCTTATCCTTAAAAACATAGAAGTTCTATCCCAATTCTTTTTCCTAAACTATTCTCTCATATCCTTTTATTTAAAAAGAATATTTACATTATCTTTATTTTCCTATTAAAAACAACAAAATAATAAAATTATCACACCCCTTCTTTATTCCATATTTACACATGAGGATGGTTTTGATGCTCCTGCATCAATTTGTACTATCAAACTTCCACATCTCAATATCGGAATGTAGTTGTTCCTTGGTGCTAACCTAAACTTGTAATCATGTGTATCTTGGATTAAAAATTATTTATTATGGTTCTATGATTTAATATTTGTGTTCTCTAATTGTGATAAAATACTTGTAATAAGTGATTGAGTCTCGAAGCAATTTTTCTCCTTATGTTTATGTTTTCCCTGGAGCTTTTGTAATATAATGTTTATTATTTCTTCCTTATCCTCATTCACAAATTATTTTATTTATTCCTTATTTTCATTCATATTATTTTCGATTTCATCCATCATATTTCTTTTCTATATTTTCAACTGATTATTTCACTTATGGCAATTCCGCCCTAATAGTATCACTTATTTTTTGAAATTGGATTTCTAACATGGAATTGGTACTCAAGTCTTATGTTTCTTCATGATTCATTAATAAGCCTTCGGGAGGTTTAATTGGTGTAAAAAATTTTGGATCTTTATTTGGAGCCATAATTGTACTCGTCTCTTTCAGAACTTTTCGTCACCTAAAAAATGGATCTTCTAATAAAACGTTATGTCAATTGTAAGTTACATTCCTGTAAAACCCTAATTTGGAGTTTATCTCGATTGTTGATATTTGTCTTGAAATTTATCTTAGATATGAGTCCTTTTGAATCTGAAATTTTGGCCCATAATACTATGATACGCTTCCTTTTTAGTTCTATAGGTTTGACCACAATCTTATGAAAGTTATGGTACCATTTTAAGTTTCTCAAATCTTGTTTATTTTTTACTTCTTCCCAAATAAGAACTTGTAAGAAGTGCTACGTGTACAATTTCTCAAATATGATGTTAAATTTTTTATTTGAGGTACCTCGGTAGGTCCCATTAGATATCTATAATTTTCACATTATGAAGTGCCCCCCAAAAACATAAAAGTGAAAATTCCAATATCACTTGTTTAAAATTGATTTTATGATCATTCATAAACTATAACTTCTATATGGTATATCTATGAAATTAAATTGAAAAAAAAATATAAAATTTTTACTGCATGTACCTTGAGATGACTTCTCAATCTCTCAAAATTTCATGATCTAAAAATCATCAAAACGAATCCACAAAAAACATATGAATATAACTTGTTTGAAGTAGTAAAATGCTAGGATCATAGCTCTGATACCAAATGTTATGAGCCATGCGCCTTCAAAATGATAAGAAATGAATACTTGTAGTCCAACTGAAAATGGGAACTTTTTTTATAATGAATACAAGGTACAAGACAAGATTACATTCCTAAGACTTGGTCTCACTTCGAATAATGTTTACGTTTGTAAATAGGTAAGATTAGTTTTTTGGTTGTTGAGTTTTGTTGAGATATTTTCTTAACAAGAAATTCCTTATTTGGAATCTGTTGGATATCATGAGCACTATTTATGTAGCTTGTAACTTGGTCTTGATAGTAATATACAAATTTTTTTTACTGGATATGTGTGCCATGTCTATTCATCAAAATGCTTGCATGGTACCAGAGCCTGTATGGGCCCGACTCCCTCAATGGAGTGTCGAGAAAGATGTGAGAGGCATGAAAGGTGATCATTTATACATAGATTAGCATAGAATAGGTGTGTAATTTTTGTTGTATTAGAAATTATTTTTGTGTTGTTTTCTTTGTAAGTGTCAGTAGTATAGGGTTTGTGAACTTCAGGAATGCTGATTTTTTCTTTATCGAAACCCATTTCCAATTGCAGATCCGAGAACTTGCATATCTTTTATCTCGGTATAATATTTACAATGGGAATGGTTCTTATGGTGGATTCATTTTATCCCAGATGGTTGTTTCTCATTGAATTGATCTCATCGTTCACTGATCACTTCACTTTTACATTACACAGAGAGAGATTTTGGTGGGTAACGAAGCTCTAAATTTGGTTAGAGCCATGGGATGCTTAGACTCTGTAAAAGTTTGTGAATTGTGTGTCTAGTATTATGGATAACTTGCACAATATCGTGACCATTCCTTGCTTGTTATGAGAGATATGAATTCATGTCTTCCATTGAATTTATAGCATTTTGATCAGAAAATGATCATGGAAAGCAAGGCATCCAAGATTGTGAAGCATCTATTCTACAACAGATTGATCTCGTTCCTCATGGAAAATATAATATACAGGATGTTGATGGGAATGAAATGTTCAACAGAGGGATTTAGAAGATTCATACAACTAATGCAGGAGGTGTCAATTCTATCGATGCATTTTATATGAGAGACAACATTCTGTTGAGCCTCCATTTTGTCTAGATTTTCAAACCTTTTGCTAAGGATCTCTTATGCCTTCACCTGGTTTTTTGTAGTTATTATCATCCTTTTCTATACATTGTTGGACTATTATAGAGGCATTAAGAGGTAACATGTTATCATTCTATGAATTCTCTTTGTTGCAATGATTTCAAGATATTTTCCTAAAAGTGTCACTAATAATAGGGTATCGTTGTGATAGGTGTACAATTCTTATTCCAACATCACAGTTCCTACTCCAAAAGTATAGTTCCTGTTTGTGCAGTATAGATCATGTTCCCACCTCCATGATTATAATATATCCAACTACCATGATAAGGAACAAGAATATGTGTTTTGTGGAGCGGGGGCTCAAGATGTTGTTGGGTTTCCTTAATCACATCCAAGTCTTCAAGATAACATGTAGAGTGAAGGTCAAAGCATTCAGTCAAACTATTTTCTATAAGACACAAGTTTTATAAAGAGAATGATATTCCCATGGATACTATGGCAAAAACTTCATGATTTGGTACCGGTCACTGTGTTTATATGGAACCCCAGATTGGTGGAAATCTAGTTAAATAAGAAAACTACTTATTTTGGTATAGGAATCATGTTAAAACTCTAAAATTATATATGATGTTTAACCTTTGATCTGGATGATCACGATATATTGTTGTTATAAATAGGGAGACCTTTTACTATAGAGGGGACTAGATTTGGAATTATATATACTATGGAGGAGGCAAGAAGAGGAGTGAAGAGAGGAGACTGTGTGCCTTGTGGGATGATCCTTAGAGGGGACCACTAGAGCGAAGATTTGAATTATTTTATGTTTATGTATAAAGACATCAAAAGTAATACAAGGTGGCATTTTATTCATGTTTATTGTTTTTTTTTAATTTTCTGGGATAGTGATTTAATTTTACAAAGGAAGCGAACTGGGTGGTTTGGGCCCACTAGCCAGTTTGTTGCCCCATACCTCCTAGGATTTTCTTCCTTATGTTTTAATAAATGCATAGAGTGTAAGTGTGATTTTGTATAGATTTGTAATTTCATTACACAACTCTTTTTCATGCTTTGATCATTTGAGATTTGCAATTTCATTCCACTACTTTTTCTCATGCTCTAATCATTTGAGTTTGATTAATGATATGGTTGTTTCTCTGGAATGTATTTTTGTATGAAGAGTGAGATAATAAAGAAAGAGTATAGGTAATGAATGTTTTCTTACTGCATCTCTTATTTATATTACAAGTTCAGTGTCTTACCTACCCTGATCTCATTTGCTACATAACAAGATTTACTTTCAAGATACAGTGGTGAAGGTAACAATTTCTTAGTAAGAGTTCCTGTTGATTTAACTTATCATGAATTATTTGACCATTCATTGTTGGCATTATGATGCATGTGTTGTACTTGATGACAACCCTCTCATAGAAGATCATCTCACCTACATATACTTAGATGAATATACAGATGAAATATCAGATGTGACTGAATGCATGGGATGCAGGACAACTAAAAGGAATCAGATGATAGATCTAAGTGTGACAAGTTAGCTTTGCCATCAAGTCCAAAGGGGGAGATTGTTGGCATTATAAGACAAGTGTTGTCCTTGATGGCAAACCACACAGATGACAAATCAAAGTACAGAAGGTCAGTAGCAAGGAATTGATGAACAAGACTACCAGAATGAAGAGAAAATACATATACGCAGGTTCATCGTGACAGATCTGCGTATACACGCAAGTTAGTCGTTACAAAGTTGCGTATGCGTATGCACGCACATTCATGCAAGGAAAAACACGTATATGTTGGAAAACTTACCTATGGTCCGTGGTGGTTAGTCCTTGGAACTTGAACCAATGGTTTTTGGACCATGGCATCTCGACAGACATGTTGATCCCTAGTATTGGGTTGATGGTATTGGTTTGTTATGGTTTTGGACCATGGTATTGAGCAAGGACTAAGACTATAAAAGGAGAAGAAGATCATTAGGCAAAAGCATGGAGAAAGACTTGAATATCTGATGAAGTATGAGATCTAGTATGCAGGTTATGGGTTTCTTGATCTAAGCTAAAGAGGGATCTCACAAGTTGATGGAGAACAAGATCTAAGGATAGATCGGGATCAAATGGTTTGAAATGAACTATCTCTATATGATTGGTTATGTTTATTCTAGATCCGTATACTGACGCATGTAATGATCTGAACTGGGTATAACTTAAGTTTGAAATCGCTGCTAGTCATGATTGAATATTTATAGATCTGTACGTGGGTTGGCTTTGGTAAAAGCGTGTATGTACGCGGGTTCGGTTCATCCAAGTAGCGTATGCACTTTAATGCATGATTCTGATGATACAGTTGGTTCTGAATCGTGTTGCAGAGTTCAGGGTTCTGCTCTATGTTCTGGTGACTATTTTATTGACAGTGTTTCAGTATTGGGTATTGATGTTGCTAAGTGTTGTGAGCTTCAATGATATTGATGGGTCCAGTATGAAAATTGGATGAAACGTGGCCTTCAGATTATGTGTTGTGCTTCAGTGTATACAGTAAGAAAATTGATGAAACGTGGTACCTGGAGGAAAGAAGATTGTAGGTCAGCACCTACGTACTAGTATCTAAGCTAGTACAAGAGCTAAAGGAAGTCTTTGGAGCATTGTAGCAGGTAGTAGCCTGCGTACTAGTAAATGGATCGGCTAGTACAAGAGCAAAGGGGGTTGTAGCTCCCGTACTGGTATAAGGCTGCACCAGTACAAATATTGTAAAAGGATTTTCTTATTAAGAAGAAGATTGAGATGACTTGCAGCAGGTGGTTTTCTCCCGCATTGGGTTTCCACCTTATATCATGGTGTTCATGTGTGTGCTCTTTATGTGTGATGATCTATTCTACTTACTGTTAATAAGGTTAATAATGTTCTGATGCATTTACTGAAGATAAGCTAACTGAATCATAAGATTACTGCATGTACGCTGGTTGCTTTTAACACAGTCGTGTATATACGCGGACATCCTTAACTGAAGTAGCGTATATGAATCTGAGTATGAAAATGAAAAAGTTTTACCGATTTGATAATACTGATTCACCCCGCCCCCCCTCTCAGTATTATTTCCAACAGTAGGTTGTCACCCCTTTCGAGGGCCAATATGAGATCATCCTAGGTTGATTGTTGTTGGCCAAGTTGTGACTAACTACTAACCTGATCAGACAATGGTGGCTAACTACTGTTTCTGGGTGTTGAGACTATCTCAAACTCTTGGCAGTGTCATGCAATAATGAATTCAACAGTGCAGGCAAATTAACAGAGCATTTTTGTTTTAAAACTACTAAAAATTTGGGTTGTCGCGGTCTTACCACATCTTTACGCCCATCGCAGGTAATATAGTTCCGGAAAATTATTGCTAATTATTCCCATGGCTCTCTGAGAGAAGATGGTCGAATTCCTTTACCCTTATTGATTAGCTCCTGTCCTTCGTCCCTAAAGACCTCCATAGCGTCATGCAGCTTCAATCGCTTGCCAGCCCATACCGATCCTTCTGTAGACAACCCAGACACTTCTGATATCACAACATTTGTTACAGTGATTTGTCTGCCTCTTACCAAGGATTGTCCATTCTGTAGATGCTATAAAATTCGATGGCGATTTCCTCATTGGGGGGTTGAAATCTTGTAAAATATCTTGTCCATCCTGCGCGAGCTAGAATTTCCCTAGCTTCATTGGAGACAATCAGTGTTAAAGGTTCTCAGCACACTATTCTTCCTCCCATGATGCTTGACTTCTACAAATGATTAGTGTAGTGGAGAAAGCACAACAACGAGTAGAGACAAGAGATGGAACATCAAATGATTGTAATGGCTTTATCAGGTGATGCTTTATAAACATAAATATCGTTATTGAGGACTGTTATAATGCTACATGCTCTGTGATTATGGGATGTCACATTATTCTGCAAAATCAAATGAAAAGATGATAGCGCATACATGAGTATACTGGAGGTTCTCGCCCCCTCTCGAAATGATAGGTCACCTATGACCGAATGAATGAAAGGATGACACGCTAACAGTGAAGTACAGGGGTGATGGATTGGGTAATGAAAGTGGCAAGGTATGTATATTAATGAAAGGATCATAAAGGATATTGGAGTAATGAAAATAAGGCATGTAACGAGAATTATTGATAAGTGACAAGATGCCATGAGATGATGCGATAAATAAAAAGGACAACATATGCAGGAGATAATACTTTACCATCGTTATTCCATTTAAAAATGTTGTGACTGATTTTAAAAGATTAACTCATGCATAAAGGATCAAGGTAGGTTAGGGACATAATCTCTCCATAGGAAAATGTAGAAACATAAAAAGAGGGCATTATAATAATTATTGATGTAGAAAATAAAACTTCAATACCATAAGCAGAGCTTCTGTTGCCTACAGGCATACACAGCCTCGACAAAGTTGATTTTTAACCCTTGGGAACCATGGTCCTCTATGTATAGTTGGGGAAGTGCATTATGATGTCCATAGTAGAGACCAATGTGCTGGCATGGTAACTAGATGAACACATTGCCATTCACTAGGAAGTAGCAAAAGTGGTCAGGCCGACTCGTGATGAGACCTCTTGTTCCAAGGACTTAGTTTCTTGATGCATCCATTGGATCATATCCTTAGTGTGGTGCCCATAGTGGGAATGCCACTTCACTCCTTCCTTATGATCATGGTAGGTTGGCTCATGATGAGACCCCCTATCCTCCATCTGTGGAAAACATATCATATAAATTGTTAGTGAATATATATAATATATATATATATATATATATATATATTTAAAACACTCCCCGTTTTCTATATAGAGGGTGGCTATGTACTCCTTAAGGGTAGGGATTGCGGAAGAATTTTGAACATATCAATAGAAAAAAAATATACCCATAATCTTATTGATAATAAATAGATAGATTTATACGAGACGGGGGAGAACCAGCATGGTAAAGGTAATCAATCAATTTCATTTATAGCGGAAATGAGGACAGTGAAGTGATATAGATAATTGTGTTCTCTCTTTTTTGATCATCACAAACCAATCTTGTTAAATATGATAATATTGAAGATATTTTCCTTCTTCAGTAGACTCCATACTTGTTGTCCTTAGATATGTATTGTACTTTTATGCCATAAGGAGGATCATAAAGAGTGAATTAGGATGGCCTAGGAATGATCATGCAAGGGGGAGAAAGGGTGTTCTAAAAAATATTCACAAGGTGTTGTTCCCTAAAGGGAACAACAAAATAAAACATACACAAAAAGTGTTGTTCCCTATAAGGAACAACAATTGTTCCCTGTAGGGAACAACAAAGAAAAACACACATGAAAAGTGTTGTTCCCTGTAGGGAATAGCAAGGAAAAACACGCAAAAAGTGTTGTTCCCTATAGGGAACAACAACTATTCCCTGTAGGGAACGGCAAAGAAAAACATGCAAAAAAGTGTTGTTCCCTATAGGGAACAACAAATGTTCCATGTAGAGAACAACAAAGCAAAATATGCAAAAAAAGTGTTGTTCCCTATAGGGAACAACAGCTGTTCCCTGTAGGGAACAACAGCTGTTCCCTGTAGGGAACAGAAAAGCAAAATACACATGAAATCTGTTGTTCCTTATAGGGAACCAAAGTTGTTCCCTATAGGGAACAACAACTGTTCCCTGTAGGGAACATCAAATAAAAATGCACACAAAAAGTGTTGTTCCCTATAGGGAATAACAGTTGTTCCTTGTAGGGAAAAACAAAGAAAAATGCACACGAAAAGTGTTGTTCCCTATAGGGAACAACAAGTGTTCATTGTAGGGAACAACGAAAAAAATGCACATGAAAAGTGTTATTCCCTATAGGGAACAATAGTTGTTCCCTGTAGGGAACAACAAAGAAAAATAGGGAAAAATAAATCGATAAACAAACATCTCTACTATTCTAAGAAAGTACAATCAATAAAAAGGAAACAGAAAAACAATTGTATGTACAGGTTTCAAAAATAATATTTTTTTACTGGACTATTGTTGTCGAAGAGTTGCCCTCTTTGGTGAGAATTTGTATCGTAGAGTCTTCGTGTATCTATTGGCAAAAGGATTCCTTTGTAAGCGGTTTGTGGTAGAGGCGTACTAGATGCTCATTTTCTTTAAAAGAGTAGGTAGACCCATCAATGGTGGCTAATGTAAGGGTGCCATTATCGTGCACCTCTTTTATCTCGTAGGGACCTAACCACCTAGTCTGGAGTTTGCTTGGGAAAACCTGGAACCTAGAATCGTATAGAAGTGCCCAATCACCTTCATGGAATATATTTTTCTTGATGAGGGCATCATTCCATTTTGCTTTTTGTAGTTGAATAAGTGCAGTATGTTGAAGAGCTGATAGTCAAATTTCATCCAATTCATTTATTTGTTGTAATTTGTTAATATGTGCTTCATTCAAATCCAACCATACTTATTAAGCTATCCTCAATGTATGAATTTCAAATTCTATGGGGAAGATAGGAACCTTCCTCCAAGTCGTGCGATATGCCCATAGGGATTCTAGAAATCGGGTAGCCTAGTCGCGTCTATGGGAGGTGACTGTCTTTGTTAGAATGGCCTCGATTACCTTGTTGGTACTTTCTACCTGGTCGTTTGCCTGCGGGTGGTATGTAGATGTGACTCTGTGCAAAATGTGATGATTTTTTAGTGTAGCAACAATCTTATGGCCTACAAACTATGGCCCTTCATTCGTAATTATTTCTCTGGGAAAGTCATACCACACAAAAATTTGGAAAAGAAAGTGGATTACTGTGTCCTTTGTTGCCCTTAGTAATGCTTCTGCCTCCACCCATTTAGTCACATATTCCATTGCAACCAATATATATTTCTTTTGATTAGATGATGGATTTATTGGGCCAATGAAATCTAACGCCCAACATTCAAAAGGTTTGATGACTAACTATGGATGTAGGGGCATCTCATTAGACTAGCCAGGGCGACCCATTCTTTGGCAGCTGTCACATGCCTGGACAAATTTCCCGGCGTCCTTAAAAATGGTGGGCCAATAATAGCCCATTTGTAAGAATTTATGTCCAGTCTTGCGGTCTGCAAAGTGTCTATTGCAAGGTCCATCGTGGTAGGCTTTTAGGATATCGTAGGTTTTGTGTTCCCTGACACACCTGCAGATATGCATATTGACTCCTGTGTGAAAGAGGTATCCTCCGACCCAAGAGAAGCGAGTGTTGCATTGCACTATTAATTTTCTTTCTCTCGGCGTCAGGTGTTTGGGTAGTTTTCACACTGCTAGGTAATTCACGACATCTGCGTACCATGGTGTTTTCAAGGTCACAACAAATAGGTGCTCATTGGGAAACTAGTCTTCTACCGCCACTGTGTCATCTGTTCTTGGCACATGCGAGAGGAAGTATGCTATGAGATTTTCCTTTCTTGGTGGATCCTTGATCCTTATGTCAAATTCCTACAAAAGGATTAACCATCGTGTCACTCTTCCATTCGTAATAGGTTTATTAGCTAAATATTTGATAGCAGAGTGTTTAGTAGACAAAACCACAGGGTATCCTATTATATAGTGTCTGAATTTGTTAATAGCATAGATTACAGCTAGAAATTCTTTCTCGGTCATTATGTAATTCAACTCAGCAGGAGTTAAATTTTTGTTGGTGTAATATATCGCATAGGGTTTCTTGTTTTCCTCTTGGCCGAGCACTACTCCAATGGCGGTATCTAATGCATCAGATGAAATCTGGAATGGTAAATCCCAGTTTGGGTCCGTAAGACTGGGGCTATTGATACTAGCCATTTTAATTCTACAAAGGCAACGCCACATTTGTCAGTCCATATAAAATCGATATTTCCTGTCAAAGCATATAATGGTGCAGCAATTTGGGAGAAGTTTTTTATAAATCTTTGATAATATTCAGAAAATCCCAAAAAAATACATACCTCAGTTTGAGTGCAAGGGGTAGATAGTAAGAGGATTACCTAAATTTTTGCTGGATCTACCTGAATTCCAGCTGCTAAGATGTAATGACCCAGGATCATGCCTTCGGTCATCATCATGTGGCATTTATCATGGCTTAAGAAGAGCCTAGTAGCAATGCATCTTTCCAAGACTTTCTCTAGTGTCTGTAATATCGGCTCGAAGTCATCTCCATAGGGTGTAAAATCGTCCATGTACACCTCTAATCCCTCATTTATCAGGTCTGCAAAAATATTGAGTATGGCTCTCTAGAATGTAGCAGGTGCATTGCACAATCCAAAAGGTAATACCCTATAAGAAAACATCCTCCAGGGGCAGGTGAAGGTAGTCTTATGTTGGTCTTCAAGAGAAATTTGGATTTGGTTGTAGCCACTGAAGCTATCGAGGAAAGAGAATTTATTTTTACCTGCCAATGTGTCTAGAACCTGGTCAATAAATGGAAGGGGAAAATGATATTTTTGCCTTTCTTTATTAAGGTCTCTATAATCAACACATATACGCCACTTCCCATTATTTTTAGGAACCACAACTAATGGAGAAACCCATTTTCTATCAGATATAGGATAGATGAAATTTACATCTAACAATTTCTGTAATTCGTCTTTAACAACATCCTTTAGGTGAGGGTTTAATCTTCATTGAGGTTGTTGAATGGGTCTTGCATCTTTTTCAGTGAAGATGTGGTGCATACACAATTGGGGGTCAATCCCTTTCATATCTAGGTAATCCCAAGCGCAAGCCCCTTTATATTTCCTAAGGAGTTCGATAAGCCTCTGTTGCTAGTCATCAATCAGGTTTTTGTTAGTGTTTAGGACTTTCCCTAGTCAATTTCAATGGGTTTGCTGTTATAAACAATTTTTGTTGGTATTGTTTGGTCATTGATGTCTTTTAAAGGATCTTCTTCCATTTCATTATCTAAGGCTGCTTTAATCATGTGAAATTTTAGATTATATACAGCAGCTGGGTGGTTAATGTAAGTGTTAATAATGTCATCTTCTATTTGATTCTTAAATTCAACAGCATCTGTTATAGTTAGAGGTGATCGAATCTTTTCCATTAAATATGTTACATGTTGCTTCCTAGTTTTTATTATAGTTAAGCTTGGTTGAGCTGGAGGATATAAAGCTAGTTTCTTCACATTATTTCCTCTGGCTATAGTCATACTTCCTGTTCGACAACTTATATAAGCATCTACGGTCGCTAGCCAACATCCTCCTAATATTAGAGAATGTCCATCTAGCTGGTTTCTAGGATTAATAATCAAGAAATCTGCTGGGTACTCCCAAGAATCTATAGACACCATTACATCCTGTAATGTCCTTTCTGGTTTAATAACCGAATGGTTAATAAGTTCCAACAAGGTTGTAGTTGGGTCTAAGGCTGTGATGCCAAGTCTCTGACAAGTTGTTGTTGTGAGAATATTGATGGTTGCCCCTAGATCGACTAACACATTGGGAAGGGAACACCCATTTATTTTCACTATGACAATAGGGTTTCCTGGGTCCTCATATTTCACTAATATCTCTCTGCCTAATAATAAATCAGACAATGTTCTGACTACATGGATAGTTGGTGTTGCTTTTATTTTCCTCGTAGGCTTTTTGGTACACAATTCCTTAATGGTTTTTGCATAGATTGGAATGTCCTGAATAGCCTGGAGGAGCGGTATTTTTACACAAAGATTTTTTAATTCTCCCAAGAGATCGAAGACAGGATATTCGATTGGGTGAGGTATAATCAATCTTTCTGGGAATGGTGGAGAAGAGGTAATAGTTTGTTCATGGATTTTTTGCTTGACTATATTCTCCCTCTGGGGTGTTTGTTCTACAGGTAGTGATTCTTCCAATTGTACATAATTATCATCCTCTAACTCAATTATTCATCTAGACCTCAATTTGAGTTCATTACATTCTCTCAACTCAGTTTCCGGATCCAGACCTTCAATAATTTGCGTCGACTGGTCTTGTCTGTTGTTAGGATTCGGGTTGGGCTGGGCTGGGAGCTGTGGTCGTAGATTGGGTTGAGTATTCTACTGCAACGTGTAAGGTGCTGGTAGCATAGGTTGAGGCAGGGGGATTGTTCCTGCTGGCTGGTTCGTAAGTCTTTGCCAATTTTGGTTTTGTGAAGTGGAGGGAGACCATTGAGATGGATATGGATTGTTTTGCCAGAATGGTGGAAAGTAAGAGGAATTTGGCCAGCTATTGTTTGGATTTGACTTATTGGACCAAGGTGGCATAGAAAATTCTTATGTTGGCTAATTAGGAAAAGGTGGCTGGTTCTGCCATGTGGCTCCTGTGTATTGCTAAGAATTATGTTGTGAAGGCTGAAAGAATGGAGATGGGTCGATAGGCATACCTGTTTGTTGTGCTTGCCATTGGCGACACTGATTTAACAAGTAGACTGGTTCCGCTTCTTCCTCTGCCTCTTTGAAGACCACTTTTAATCCCGGGAGCGATGGGAAATTTTCTGTAGCATGTTCTTTAGTGCATATGGAATAAGTCTGTACCATATCCAGTGGGCATTATTTATGACTATGTTTCTTCCTACACCGAGGGAAAAAAATAGCTAGGTTCTGGTTTGCTTTGGCCTGCTTCTGCTTGGCTTGCATGATGTCTCATTGTGTTGTTAAAGTTCCCAGGATATCCAATTTGAAATATTCCAGCAGGTTTCCGATTTCAGTACGAGTAATGCTTTCGCCAGAGATTTTTCTGTCCTTGGTGATCATATCGCGTTTAGTTGGTTTCAATCTTGTACTACCCCTTGAGCACCTGATACACAAATCAATAATGTTAGGATAGTCTTCTTGATAGATATCACCTTTACCCATGATATTTAATGTCTCTATCCATTGGTCTTTCATCCCTTTAATCAGTGTGGTCTTTAGCACATTATTAGACAGAGGCAGATTTGTGTAGGGAGACCTTTGGAGGCTATATTCGAAACGCCCCACATACTCTTCCAAAGTTTCACTAGGCCTTGCTACCATTTGGAATATATCATCTTTTGGTTCTCTAGATCTGCAATAATCTTGATATTTCTTAAGGAAGGTAGTTTTCATTTGGTCCCAATCATTGATAGTGCCTCCACCCAATCCCATCAACCAATGCAGGGTTGCTCCCTTTAAAGTGGAGGGAAACAACTTCAGTTTCTGGGGGTTGGTGGTGTAACCATAACCCCGACATAGGACGTCGAACTCAAACAAGAACGCATCTGAATCTTCTGAAGTGAGTCAATGAGAGGTGGGAATATTTTGTAGAGGGATAGATTTCATGGTGGCATTGACAGTTGTGTCAACAATAGGATATTGTAATGTAGAGGTCTGGGGTGTTTGTGGATTATTGGCCATTTGATAAAAGATATGCCAATACCCTTTCGAGATCTCTGGAGCTAGAGAATTATCCCTAAGATGTGTAGAAGAGGTGGGAATGATCCTAAAAACACTCCTTGATCTGGGACACTGGGTGTCCTCTACTCAATTACTACCTGAGGGGATCTTGGTTCCTCTGTTTCCCCTATTTCTCCTCCTCCTTCATAGATGTTGCAAAAATTCCCTTCTTGTGAGTGAATTGATCGCGAATTTTCAATATCTTGAAAACTCTGTTCATTCCCTTCAGTTTTACTATGGACCTCTGTGTAGGCTATAGATGGTGAGCCTGTGGCCTGAAGGGAGATAATAGGTTGTCTAGAAGCAACGGCTAGGAAATCTACTGATGGTTGAGATTCAACTTTTCTTAAGATGTCTTCGATAAAATTTGATCATCCAAGGGTCACTGGTCCCTTATATTTTTCAGGTTTGGGGTGTGGGATTGTATTGTTTTCTGGTCTTTTCTTCTTAGTCATTCATGCAAAAATTCAAATGTTTATTTCTAACTTAAATTCCTAGCAATTCAGCTGGAAAGCGGGCAGGGGAGCAAGAATTTTACTTACTCTGTACGTAGGTTCTTACCTTCCGTTTTTAATACCCAGTTCTCTCTCAGCAGACAAACACAAAACACCTACTTTACCTTCTTGTAATTGTGCTGAAAAGCGAGCAGAGAGCAAGAACTTTAGTTGCTCGTTACATAGGTTCTTACCTTCCATTTTCAATTCCCAATTCTTTCCCGACAACAATTATCAGCTATACATCACTCTTTGTAAAATGGCGACACTCTCCCTGGCAACAACGCCAAAATGTTGGCTGATAAAAGGTGTCTTTCCAAACTCATAATTACCCCACATTAGTCATCAACCTGGGCAAGTCCTTTTATTCCAAGGGTGTACACAATATGTGCATGCTATGAGTCCAGAGAGTAATGTCTCTTAAAATAAGTATAAACCTTTTATACAAGAGTAAACATATGCATTTATAAGAGTCAAATTGCAACTGTTAAAGGAAATATTACATCTAAGCATCAAGACTCAATCCTTTGCTAAAATCGTAATCAAATTTTGAACAAAAAATTCAATTGACAACAGCATTAGCCAAGAGCATAGTAGAAATGACCAATTTCTTCATAGCTGATTAAATCTAAATCACACTCAATCTCAATTAAGCAATCCAAAGGGAAATGATGTCAACCAAGAGTTCAATAGCACTAACCAAACTCTTGCAGTTGATTAAATCAATAAAGTTCATTGTCTTAACGGCTAATTAAGTTAATCTACAATAAGCATAAATAGAATCAAATACCAATGCTGCAAAAGATGTAAATAAAATGTACTAACTTCAATATAAGAAATTGATAAAGAGAAATAAGATAAACTCGCAGAAAATGGAAAAAATGTCAAACCACACAAACTTACGTGAATCAGAAATATATAACACAAGGGAGCAGTTTAATCCACCAGAGGTCGGGCCCTTAGACACCAGCTAACACTGCTGAGCTGCTTCAGAGAATACGAATAAACAACAATGCAAATTATGTATTAACCATTGAACTTAGTCTCATTACAATACGGTCGTGTTCTCCAACAACACAAGTTTGTAAATTAGAATTACAATTTGAAATAACAAAGATCGATCCCCTTTCCTCCTACAATTGTTTGCTTTTATAGTCAGAAAGAGGTTAAAGATAAATGTGATCCCTCAGGATCTCCTGATCCAAAGGGATTCACAACTGAATGCTACCGACACCCTTCATATTTAGTGCTGATCCTCCTGATTCATCCTCCGACCTGACCGCAACCAACGCGCCCCATTCTTCCTTTGTTGGTTTATGCTATTTCGTCGCTAGGGAACAACATCTGTTCCTTTCATTGTTTCTCTGCATAAAAAGGAGTAAAAGCTAGTTACGGTGGCTAAATATTAATCAAGAGCAGTTCATCTGTTTCTTATCATAATCCATCAATATGTTAGCATATCAAGCTATGAAAGAGATAAGAAAAGAGGAAAAAGGTGATGGAATTACGAGTAAATACATATTGTAACATCCCTCCCTTAATAATAAATAATAAATAATAGTGTCACCCTTGGAAATAATCATATAGGAAGGATTATTGAAAAGGGTACAATAAGTCTCGATGATGGAAGGACAAAAACTCCAAATGTTCTACTTGTTGAAGTTTTGAAGCACAATTGGATGAGTGTAGCTCAAATGGTTGATCAATTGTATGATCTCACATTCAATTATAAAGGATGTGAAATAAGAAATGGAGGTTCAAGAAGATTGTTAGCAAAAGAAATCAGGTCTCCAAAAAATGTTCATGCTCTCAATGAAATTAAAATAAAGGAAAATTTCCCTATGGGAATAATGTCCCTAAAAACACATCTATGAAAGGAAGTGTGGTTTCAAGTAAATAAATATGTGAAAGTTTCCATCAAAGAGCCATGAAATGCAAGACATGGACCAACAATTGTAGTATGAATAAAGTGTCAAATGTTGAGAAATGCATCAACAAGTTGTAGTAGTGGTAACAACTTATAGACCAGTAGAGCACAGGACAATATATATTTCAGAAGTAAATTTACATAGGAAGAAGAAAATATAGTTTATATAGCACATCCTATGACTACATCAAAGAATGTTTAAGTTAAAGAAAAGAGAAGTAAAGATAGATTGTCACATTAGATAGGTAAAATTCATGAAAGATTCATAAGCTCGGGGAGAGCAGGTCAAAGATAAGGTTAATGATAGGGGTAGATTCATTCTTCAACCATATCATAGAAATTGTAGCCAATCAAAGAAGAATATTAAACTAAAACAAAAGACAAGAAACATATCAAAAGAAAGAATAAATTCTTAAAGGAAATCAAACATACAAAGAATTGGAGCACTTATAAGGAAAAGGAATCGTTGTAGAAAATAAAATGGCAAATGAGAAGAACCATATGTTTAGGAGGAGAAACCCTTGGTGATTGTTGAGAAGAAAAAATGTCCAACCTACCATAGGGGATCATCACCTAGTCAAAGTCTCAATTAAGTCATTATCCATTCGTTGTAGCAACATCCATCGATATAGCCTTGTTGCCACTAAGGGAGATTTTCTCCTTTAAAAGAAGACTTTGAAATATTCTTATCTAAATCTAAACTTAAATGCAATCCTATAAGTAATTATGTAAATGAAATCCTAAATTCAATTACTACATATCCTAAATGGCTACGAGCAAGGGAAAAATACTAGACCCGAGAGAATTTGATATTAATTATTGAATCTAAGAAATTAGTTCACAAGATCCAATAATGTTTTAAGCATGTAGGAATATCTATAAAATTATTATTGTATTTATGTATGATCAAGTTGAAGAATTCAATTGATTTCACATCAAGATATGAATGATAAATTGGAATGATTCATGGTAATTTAACATTCGCTTGAACATGTTTTTCTTAAAAAACAAATAGGTTTTTAAACTATCAACCTAAATGATTGGAAACCATCAATCTTCAATTGAAACGATGATAATAATACACATGTTGTATTTCAAAATTAACAACATTAAAATAAAATGTCTTTGCACATAATAAAATAATCTAATTGAATTAGGAGAAGAATTTTCCTTCATCCATAATAACAACCACAATGCCCAAAATTCTTCATCATGAACATTGGTGTTTGAAATTTATTTCAATTTTCCAGGGTAGTGTAGTCCCTTTTTAGAATCTTCTGCCTCCTTTTATAATAATAAGGGAGTTTGTTTTATTTTTTATGATTTTGATTCTCAAAAATCTCCATAAAATCTCAACAATAAAATTTCATTAAAATCTATGGGATCGTAAAATCTAAATCTAAATACTAAAATAAAAATTATATTAAATTAAATCTAAATAAAAAATTCTAGATAAAATTTAAGAATAAAAATAAAATCTAATTAAAACTAAAACTAGACTAAATATTAATTTTTAAATGATAAAAATCTAATGTACCTTAATGGATTTAAAGCTATTTTATAAATAAAACTTTAAAACTGAATAAAAATCAATTTAATACTAGAATTTGTAAATTGTTATGTAAAATAAAATGGCATCAAACAATATTAAGTATATTTTAAAATAGCTTTAATATTTTAATGGACATTAGATTTGTTTTTATCATTTAAATATTATATTTTAGTCCATTTTAGTTTCTATTAATTTGATTTTCAATTTTAATTTGTTATATTTGCATTTTAGTTTATTTCTATTTTTCCCTTTGTTCAATTTTTTTAATAGATTTATTTTTATATTTGAATTTTAAATTTAAATTTAAATGTATTTAGAGTTTTATTTAGTTTATTCGAATATAATTTTTATTTAATATTTAGATTAGTTTTTTAAATTATATAGATTTTAATAAAATTTATGGTTTTATTTTTGCATTTAGGGTATTTCTTATTCCTTTTGGTTTTTTAATTGATTTGATTTTTATATTTATTGTATTTAGAGATTTATTTATTTTATTCAGATTTATTCAAATATTAGTTTTTATTTTTAATATGTATATTTTGATTTTAAAATCATATGGATTTTAATAAAATTTATGGTTTAGATTTTGTAGATATTTTTAGGATCAAATATAAAAAAGAATGTAAATTATTTTGCAATGTAAAATGGCAAATGAAATTAATAATAAGTTTTTACCATAACTTCCCCGATCGGGGTGCCAGTGGGCTATTATCAATCATAATCCTGTGTGATGGACATTTTCTGGATCCCAAGGGGATCCCTCACCACCCTCCACATGCTCATATCACATGGAGTGATGACAATACGTATGGACACATTCAATGTAATTAATGAACGTGGCAAGATTTGTTTAATGTGACATGTTCCTGACCTTTTAGGTGTTCAATCTCGTAAGTCTTTTGTCTGTGTATGGGTTGGAAATAAGTTTGGAATCGAACAACCCTGCAACCTATGGAATATTTCTATGGAGGTATTTTGTGGGGCTCTGGTTCATTCACAGTGGTTTCAGTTCATCGGTCTCAAGTATGTGCTCCATCTGTTATAGACATTTTTGGGCACTTCAACCCCAATCATAAATGTCCATAAATTGAGGGCTCCTAAGTCCCTAAAAGTGTTGCTTCACTGCCTAAAGGAACAAGGTCAGCTGATTACA
>APFE030571567.1:39499-52152 GCA_000404065.3 Pinus taeda
TCTAAATCAGCTCATCTTTCATCATCATTCCTTAGTCCTGAAGATGGATCCCATTTGGGATTTGAAACGTTGGCATAAAAATAATCATACTGTGGATTCTCCGGTAAATTCAAAAAAAAGAAAAGAAAAAAGTATCCAGAGGCTCACACCTCCACCCTCAAAGTAATACTAGGATTCACCTCCTTCCCAAGAAGTCAAAAATCCACTACCAAATTCAAAGTTGCATCCAATGTCCAATACTACAATCTCGCACCACTTGTCCTTGCAATGAACGGTTACTAGCTCATTTTTCTAGGGCACACTCCCAATATGCATCTAATTCCATCAGGAAATGCTAATGACTAAAATAAAATCATCCTTGAACTTCCCTTATCTACTACACAGTCCCTCGGGAAATCCAGTCACCTCCTTCCTTGCAGCAGCTCACCTGACAAGTTCCCTAGCATCCCTTATCCCGGGTGATCCATCATTTGGCAAGGTTTACTTGCATTGGAAGTTCAAATAACCAAGGCATATACCTGCCTCGAAACCATCATATCAATCATAAAATGTTCATGGCAATCAATGGACACTATTGGGCATGAGTTCCCATAATGGCCCTGCTCCTGAAGTGCTTTACTTGAATATTGTTGTCTGTTTGAATTCCTTTTGTTGTTGTTGCTAATCCTTGTAGTTAGTTTCAACCACCCAATTAGGCATTTCCGTGCTTACCATACCAATCACATAACTTCCATTAGATTTAAAATAAATTGAAATAAATTCACATCATACCTCATTGGTAGCTCGTTAATAAGGTACACTTCCAATCATGTTTACTTCCTGTCACAACAAATCAAACTAGTATTTTTTATCAAATCATTATGTATAAACATATCACATCTGGTTCGCTCAAACACAACCATCATAGATCAAAATCATAAATCGTGTGTAACCATCATAAATTAGAATCATAGATCACATGCATAATAAAACTAGAATAAAATAATTATATTTATCCTTTAATCAATCCTTAGCTTCTACCTTTATCCTTTTTCCTTTCTGTATGCACACTGGATCAGTTGCTACACCCAGATCCTTTTCTTTTCCTCAATCACGTACACATACACAATGTACATCACAACACATAAATCCACACATGGCATACAAAACCACACAATACATGTGCTACATAGAATACAACACAACACATACACCTACAACCAATGTACAACACAACACATACATCTATACCCAATGTACAACACCACAAAATACACATACATAGTACCATATGCCCGTAACACAACATGTACGACATGCACACAATACCACATGTACACCAATACCATAGGTATAACATGTACACAATACCACATGCACATAGCACCACTTGCACAACATGTGCACAACATCACATGTACATGGCACCACCTGCACAACATGTACATATTGCCACATGTACACTATAGCACATGTATAACGTGTACACAATACCACATGTACACAACACCACATGCATGTACAATATGCAAAGAACACCATATATACATAGCACTACATATAAAACATGTACATAACACCATATGTACCCAACACTGCATATCCAACATGCACACAACACCATATGCACACAACACTGCATACCCATCATGTGCACAACACAAGATGTACACAACACTGCATATCCAACATATACATATCAACATCTATTACCAGCACTGCATATGAAATATACACACACCACCATAGGTACAAATATTGAATGTACAATATGCACTACATATACACAACAATAATACTACACACCGAGAAGCCACACTGTCTTTACGGAGAAACCTTGCTTCCAGTGTCTCTCCACCATCCATGTTTATCCTAGCATGCCATAGATCATGTTGTTTTCATTCCATTGATGTATCTCTCAAACTTACATGTCCATAATGTAAACATAGGCATAGTATAATCACATAATATCAACTCATATTGATGTGATAATGACCTCATAGGTTTGTCAAGGCTATTCCTCCCACTTGATTCCTCATAAGGCCAAGAACCTCTTCATGCCCTTCACCTACATAATAAATCATTCCTCCAAAATAACGATTCCTAATGACCCTATCAGACAACAACATCCATACATACATACATATATATACATATAAACATTAGCATAAAATAATAATGATCCATGACAACCTTGTCAGAAACAACATACATACATACATATATGTATACAAATATAGACATCAGCATAATCATGATCACAACATAATTACATAGTTCCAAACATAGCTAAGGAATCAGATGCCTCACATCCATTCATTTTACCTCTCTGGTTTCCTTTCTCATGTCTATACTGCCACCATCCATTTACCACAATGGACCCAACCAGTCCAACCAACTGTCATATTCTTTTCTCTAGTTGTCATTCACTCATGCATTGGGCTTCATATGAGTCATTTGGTTTCATTCAAATCTCCCTGAGATCCATTAGCTTCCTCCTTCCCAACCAATTCCCAATACCCTCAAAACATAAAAGGAAAGAACAAGAAAGAAACAAGAAGCGAACCATGAAAGGCCAACATAAATAAGACACCGTAAATAAAGTGGACAGGCTTTGTACTAGACATAAACAAAGCCACAATTAGGCACAAAAATCACAAAAAAACCAAAATCCCATGATCAGCAACAAACACCATGACTCAATCCCCATGGTTCCCAAGGAAAGCTCAACCTAATCCATCTTCAAGATTTCATGGAAGCCCCTTTTGCCATGCAATCTCTTGCATCATACAGTCATAAAAACATAATTGTTAGCGCATATATAACTATAACAATATACAGTTATCTTACCTTATTGTATCAAGCACTTAGCCTTGTAACTAAACACATCCATGCCATCTCTCAAGGGACTCCAATTCCCTTGACGAATCCAACTATAACTAGAAACTAGATAATATATCTGTCAAGTACATTTTCATGAATCTAGAACATATCCACATAATGTCAGACAAAATCAAGGTTAAGATAAATTCCTATATGCAAAGCAATCATTTGTTTAGAATTAGGGTTTTTAATCATAACCTGAGGAATTATTACCCAATTCCTTTCTTTTACCATTTACCTTGCGGCAATTGAATATTTATTATGCGTTATCACATCGCCCAGTTGTTAGTTATATAAGAAAATCAAATATTACCTTGTCCTGCTAATACCAAGCATGTTTCCATGCAACTGTTCGCACATGTTAGTCACATGTTCCAAAAATCAAGGCATATTGTCTATGAATTTGAAATCAACCTTTACCAAGTCTAAAAACCATGTCATACTCAAGAATCAACTCACATTCATCAGTCATAATACACAACTGTATAACTATCACCTAATTACACTCAAGTTCATATAAGTTGTCTCAACACATATATGTTAGTAAAACCATCTTAAAACAAAATCATTCGTTCATGCAATCTTATAGACACATACTCATATCGTGCAAGTAATCAATCATTCAAACAACTTGCAAACATATTGTGTTAAATATATCAACTAGATGACATAACCAAACAGTAAAACACCAAATAGTTGACATAATTAAACTCATACATTGATGTATCTTAGGGGAGGCTATCTTGTCTACAAAATCAATCTAGTTTAGCATTATATGACTTCACAACACATCAACACAAACATAAATAGGGTCATCATATCCATAACAATAACTAGATAACATGTTCACATCAAAAACTCATAAACAATTGTTATTCATGCATAACAATCGCATATGCATAGTCAATGTAGATTAGTACAACACCACATCACAAATATGGTGGGTCATACTTGAATATTGTAACCATAATTGTCTGCATAGGCCAATCCAGGTTAACAAAATGCATATAACATCAAGATCTTCAATGAAATAACCCTAATCATCAAGTTAACTAACATATAACAATAACAATTTAACATATAACATAATCATCAAGTTAACTAACATAAAACAACAACAAATTACTACCATGCATGACTATCCAAAACATGTGCATATGACTAAACTGATCAACTAGCATCTACCATGCATGTAACCACAACACCATTAGAATGAAAAGTATATAAGTAACCCTAATTATTATAAAAACCATTAGAGGAATTTTCAGCCTAAAAGTGCCCATGAAAATTTCGAGTAATTTCCATTTCATAATATGTAAACCAATCAAAATCTTTTAAATTTAAAAAGAGGTACATGTAAATATTTTGGAGGGAAAAGAAGAAAAACTACTTTTTTTAATTGTATTTTTGGCTTATCTCCTCACATGTCTACTCAAATTTCAAGTGTAGACACTCGTTGAATGTGAAACTAAATTTTGCTTCCAAAGAGTACCCATTGTGCATACTTTTGAGAAGACCCACATTGATAAAAATTGAAAATACATTAAAAAAGTGTGTTCAACACACTTTTTTAATGTATCTTCAATTTTTATCAATGTGGATCTTCTCAAAAGTATGCATAATGGGTACCCATTGGATACAAAACTTAATTATGCATCCAATGAGTGTCTATACTTGAAATTTGAGTAAACCTATGAGGAGATCAGCCAAAAATACAATTTTATTCTTATCCTTTTGCCAATCTTGGGATTCAGATCCACTCTTGGTGGGAGGATGAGATATAAGGATAAGGGATGGAAACTCCAAGTTAGGATAGGATAGGATTTAATATTTTAATATGAGGCAAATCATTGCAACAGATCCTGGAAGCTTCTAGAAATGGAGGCTTCGGGATTTTCTCCCTTTTTCCTGAATTTCTAGAACTAACACAGGTGCAAGGAAGGCAACCTGTAGGTGGTCAATGCAGGCCAAAGTGGAGCAACCTATAGGTGAACATTGTCTAGCAAGAGGCCATGATGCATTGGTTCGAAAAATGGCTCAAATGATGTAGTTTAGGTCAGAAACTATGGGGAATGAAAGAGTCATGCATATGCCTTTGTGCAATGATGATGTAAAGGCGGAATAGGATGTGAATGATCCCATTAGGAGATTGATTGATCAAGTGAGACAAAATAGCCTATGACAAGTATAATGAATTAAAATTCATCATTAGATGATCTATTTCACAGTATTCAAATACTTATCACTTCTTCCCTCTAAAGTTGCTTTGGGATTCATCCTTCATGCCCAATTGCAATGGATTGTCTTGTCCTTTCAACTTGAAACCCTCTAATAATTTAAGTGACTAAGAGTTGTCTACCTTTCCTTTACCAGGCATTGATCATGCAACTGATCAATCAATGCCTGATGATGAACCATGGAGGATGGTTCGAAACGTCGATATATAAAATAGTAAAATGTGATGGATCCGGAAGACATAACCACACACAATGCAGATCACAAAAGTCTCAAATCCATTATCTTGCATACCATTGTGTTTTTCATGTACTCTGACTCCATCGCCTAATGGATTTTCTCTCTTGCCAAACCAAGCATTTTTCAACCCCCATCCTAGTTAAAAATATGACCACTAAGAATATTAGTGATCTACTATTGTAGTGACCTTGAGTAGTAGAGTCATAGAGAGATCCCTCTCTAGATTGAAGGGTTGGATTTATATCCTAAAGTGGTTTGAAGGTTTCCTCAATTTTTCTCCACACAACGAGGGTAATTTCAGAGTGATAACATCTTGGTGATGTTGTCAGGGACGCGAAGCTTCAAGTCAACATCTCGAAAGAAAAACAATGAATAGATCTCATCTCTAATGGTGAATAGAGGAAAAACACATAAATGTTGCACATAATTCAACTATCTATTCCACTCTCAAGAGGATCCATAAATCAAAATATCAATGGCGAGTCCACTAGATCAAGATGAATCCATAATATGCAAGGTATTCTCCTATGAATTGTGTTCATATCCCTAGATTTCCTAATCGTCTACCTCGTATGGATTGGGAAGCATACTTTCCAAGATTCAAATATTAGGAACAAGATGATGTTGCTTTCCATTTGGTCAAATTTCACATGCACATATATAGGCTAGGGTTTGAACTGCATGAAGACTACTTGATGAAGATGTTTATGGAAACCTTAGAAGGATTGGCAAGATCATGGTATGAAGGCTTACCATCTACTAGTTTTATTCTCTTAAAGTTTTCCATGCAATTTTCTATGAGAATTATAAAAATTCCTGCCCATCATTGTTGTTGGTTGAAAATTGTTGTGAACATGTTGAAAGTTTCATTCAGCACCTTGAAGGATTTTATGGCGATGAGGAGTTTACAAATGAAGAAATCATACAAGCCTCATATGAAAACCCATTTCAACATCAAGATCGACATCTCAATGATCAAATTTATGTTCCTTTTTCTTGATATTGATGAATATTTAGAATAGGTTTATCATATTTTAAATAACCAAGAAAATCATGAGGACACTCATTTATATATATCTCTAAATCAATCTTTTTCTGAATTTTTGTTTCAAGAACAAACTTGTGAAGATCAAAATGATTGTTCTCTTGAATTGAACAAAGAAATATCTATGAATATTCATCATACACATGAACTGGATGTTTTTGTTCAAGTACATACAAAATATTTTTATGGTATAGATGATGTGAATTATAAGAAAGAAAAAATCGTTGTCATTTATTTTGAGAGTGATATTGAAACTAAAGATATAACACAAGAACAACCAATAGTTAAGGATGAAGCTAGTGTTCTTCTGGTTTAATCATTGTTTAATTTGAATGAACCACAACCATTTAATTGTCAACCAGCGTAAGTCTGTTTATTTCAAAGGTGTCTACACTATTTGTGCTGATACTTAACATCCAAAGAAAAAAATAAAAGAACTGAAAGAAATGTCATTGACCACAATTGCAGAACTTAAAACATTCATGCAAAAATTAAAAAGAATTCTATAGGAATGAAATTACTCATCACACTTCATTTTTTATCAATAAATAAGAACGCCACACATAATATTAATGAAACTATATCAATGGATCAAACATTATAGTTCTAACCAATCCTGTGTAACAACATATAATGAATCTGAAAAAATGAAGTAAATCTACTCTACGAATTATACAACAGCACTAATAAATCCACACTTAATGAAAAGAAAATAATTAATCTACTACTACTGATGCAATCCATGCTAAAGAGGAGGGACCTTCCTCCTTAGCAAGGTGTAGGGATGGAATGAGAACTAATTAGGAACTCAACATGAAATCTGTAAAAGCATCATGAGAGATGTTCTGTATTAAAAATAACTATGAATTACAAGATCAAAGTGTCAATATTTTCCTGTGTTGCAAGTTCCCTTTCATGGAAATCAATCCTTTTATAAAGTTTACATGCCCAAAAATAGGGAACAAATCAGTCATGAGAATCTTACGATTCTCATGTTGATTGATATTAAAAGAAAAATAGAAATTGTTACAAACGGTTTCTAAATACAAGGCCAACTCAAGTTACACTGTCCTATAAAATCATAACCACTCAGATCCTTTGATTGCCCGTATATAATTCATGCTCCTTGAAAACTATCTCGTGGAATAATACCCATGACCTTTGACAATTGCGGTGTAACAACATCTCACAGTGTAACAACAAATGTGGTGTTACAATAAAACTGTAACAAAAAATATTCAGAGTATAATTATGAGTAACAACACAATTTTCCATCCTTTAGCCTTGAGTTCATAGGCAACACCTAAAAGGAAAAGAACTAGAAAACTTCTTCTACAGTCACCCCGGTTAGCCATAAAAAAGACATCACTTCATTCAATATTTAACGAAAGTGGAAAACTAATATGTCAAAGCAAGAGTTGTTCTTGTAACCAGGGAAAGTGATAATTAGGACATAAATTTTGTGGGTTTAAAGAGAAAGTGGTTAAAAAGGGGGAAACAGGTGTCTAAAATATGCTCAAAACTACACCCTACATCTACCCCCAACTGAAGCAATTGCATGTCCTCATGAAAAATTCTCAAATACTGTTGTTGTATCCTCATTGTAGATCAGTCAAGTTGTAAGTGCCAACAATTTCCTCATTAGTGGACCTATAGATTTGAGTGGCCATTAGCTGATGTGAACATGATTCATCCTCATAGTCACACAATTGATAATGGGGTTGTATTCTTCCACCAAAAGCCAAATCAAGGGATATTTAAATTTAATCCGTATCCAGAAGGCTCCTAATGATTTCACAATCCATTCATACTCTGGAACTCATGTAACAACAACCAAAAAATTAGGAAACTTGAAAGGGTGACCCTCCTGTATACGTGCACTACCAGCCTCAGTATGTTTAAGGCACCTTGCTGATGCTCGAGTCTTTAGCTATGAAAAGAGGTTGAGACAAAATCCCACACTCCTCCTTCTATAGATGGTTGATTGTTCCTTATATCAAGAGTTCTTAAAAACCTTTCAAAGCCATGTCTCAATTCCATAGCCATGCCTGGTTCCACGCTTATCCATTTTGCTTCCTTCTCTTCATTGGTGTCAACTAACTTCATGGCTAGGTGTCGTTCTATCTGATTTATCATAAAATAAATGAAGGCACGCAACTGTAGGTCCCCCATGTAGGATAAAATGTGTGCAACCATATGCATTATAACGTGTTCATAGATTATATTATGAAGAAACAACTCACACAGTAATCATTGCTCATTAAAATCACATGCACAGAAAACATCCAAAAACATTCGGGTAGAATTACCCACATAAGGTCTATTTTCATAGACAACCTTCAACTGAAACAAATAAAATATTTCCCACAGAAAGACTGGGTAGGATGGAGAAGGCCCTCTACACCCTAACATATTCAAGGAAAGTTTGTACAACATATGTTTATCATCTGTTAGATCCTGAACTTTATGTTGTAACTATTACACTTGTTTCTACTTTTCCTATTTGGTTTCCTTCCTTTCCCATCTTTCCCATTCTTTTGTCAACTTCATCTCAGCACATTGTTCCTTGAGTGAATTTATGAATTTTTGATGCTCTTCCAGTGAGATCAATCCCTTTTGTAAAGAGAGTGTCAATTCATTCCATTTCTGCGGTTCTGATATCAACAACAACAAAAAAATCTGAACAACATCCTGCTTTAGGATCTCATGTTCCTTCACATGCAATATCAATAGGGGTGTAACAACATCTTGAGATTTGAGTTGTCCTTCTTTGGCTACTAGTTTTTGTGTACCATCTGCTTCATCAACAGGTTCTTGTGGGTTGGCTCTTACCCCTTCTTCCTGAGTAACCTCTACGTCTACTACTGGTTCTTGTGTAACAACAGTGTCATTAGCAACTTATTCTGTATAGACTTCCAATTCAATCATCGTGGGATGCTCCGTTTTGGTTGTTGGTTCCTGTGTAACAAAAATTTCATTAATGAGTTCTTGTGTAACATCTTCCCAAGGTCTAGTTTAGGTTTATGTTGAGATGGTATTTGCAGCACAAACTTTGTATCTGTCTGTCGCTAGATTCCTAGAACATGTTGCACATACAAAACCCGGTGTGGTTTCTGCTCTCATTTTATCAACAACCTCTGCCAAGGTGTTCAGACCTGGGACCCTTGTTTCTACTTTACTCTCCTCCAATTGCTAGCTTAATTTTTCATTCTCCTTCTCCAATTTTTCAATTTTATATAGCAAAATTTGGGCCTCGTCCTTACCCGATAGAGGAACCTCTTCAAGATGGGCATGTTCTCTATCTTTTTGTTTCCCTATTTCCTTGTGCTTGTTTAGATCCTTTCTTGATGAAGGAGAAGGCTCTGGATGTGTAGAAACTTACCCTCTTCTTCAGTGTCATGTCGCCTATTGGCTTCTCCAATGATCTTTTCTTAGTCCTACTTTCCAAGTGTTTCCCTTGCTCTTCAATCTCCCTACCTTCCTTTGGAGCGTCATCGGGGATTTCAACTTGCTTTTGGTGGGAAGCCCTCGTATTTCTACTCATAAAATCCTTCCAACTCCTGCCTTGGCATTATAATGCATCCAACATGATTAATTTGATGAGGCTATGGTTGGTAATGGAACTCTCTGGGTGCGTAGAAATATTCATAGCAGCAAACATGTGCCTTACATTTTCTAACAGGAAATATGGGAGTTTGACCAATTGACTGTGTCAAAGGTGGTTTAACAACGAGAAATGGTAATTGAACACAATTGTTTCCATTTCTTCACAAGTAATGTACTTGATGATGTATAAGGAAACGTATCCCTAGGGTTGAGGGAGTGATAACAGATCAATTCCCCTGCCTTTCTTCTCCAATTGGTCCCCCCCTTGCATAAATTCCACCTTGAGCGAGGGATCATTAATCTTTTGGCTAAACCATATTTTCCTTTTAGCTCGCAATGTTGTTATTCGGGAAATTACTTCTTATGTGACCTCTAACTTCATATCCCTAATCTCTATCTAGTTTCCATCCAAAATTTTGGCGAATTCTAGGGAAACCATCTTCTCTAACCCCATGAGTCATTCAAAGAACTCAAACCATCCTATCTCCTTAAAAAATTGGCATGCCTTAGGACAATTTTCCAATGCTTCTATAGAATTGGGCTTGTGCCTGACTGCTTCTCTTCCCATCTTTGTTTCAATCACTACACTCTGTGTTTTCTCTTCTTTCTCTCTGATAATTTTTGAAATGAAGGTGCAATGCTTCGTTGGGTTGATATCAAGGTAGTAAGGTAGGCAATAAAACTAGGAATGTCAGATCAAGGGATCATATAGTACATGTTATGGCCTCATTATTGATCCTGGATAGTGGAGGTTTGACTTAAATGCAATTTAATCTAAGGCATGATTGGCATAAAAAGATAAAAATAATTATAGGATTTGGTAATGATTGTAGGGTTGTCTCTTTAAGTCTAGTTTTAAATTGCAGATTGCGAAAAGATTCGCCCTCCCCCTGAGTTTAATGCAACGGTCATCCTCGGCCATCAAATAAAGTTCCATATTAATTTCCATAAATGCTAAACAAAGGAAAAAATGATATACCTTTCAAGTGACGTATCGGAGGTGATGTGGCGAAAAGGTAGTGACATTGTGATTAATTTTGGCGATGACATGTTGATTGTGTCATTTGCTCCTACAGAAGCATGCTGATGATACTATTTATTGCGGCAGATGATTTTGCCTAGCTCACTGCTGCAAATTTTCAGTTGTTGCAGGTGTAAGAGCAAATGTAATTGCTAGCACTATTTTTACAACAGATTCTTATTTACACTACTCTTATAGATACTTTTAAAAATTTGAAAAGAAAAAGAAAAGGATGGAAACTTGTAACAACATGTGTAATATATATATATATCTACATATTATATATAGATATAGATATATATAGATCCCTGGATGTGGGTGAACCACTTCAGAGTTAATGTTATTATTAATGGCAGCTGGCGTTTTGTCCTGTCATTCGCAGCTCAGAGCCATTATCGAGGTCGGCGTCAGGATCAAGCACGCTCATCTCATGCGAACTCAAATCCGAGGGAAGGAGGAATTAATGGTTTTCCATGGTAATTACAAGGCTCAGACGGTTATAATAATGAAATCCTTTGCCTTTCTCCTCAAGATCTTCTCTTCGGTTTACTGCTTCTGCCATTCCCTTTCGGAGTCTTTCCATAGAAGATTTATCTTAGGTATCAGAGCTCGGCCCCTGCTTGCTCTGGTGATTGTTATCCAACATTATTTCTCACCTGGTTTGCCTAGGCACGAGACTCTAGTTTGCTTTCTGCCCTGTTGTTTGTGTCTTCTCGAAGCTACCATTTGCTCAGCTATCATCATCTCTTGCTGTTGGGCGATGGTCAGGCACAGGATGAGGAGCCATCAGGGCAGAAGTCGTGGAGGACACCGGCATTCTCAGGCTGCACAAGTTAATGCTCAGTTAACTGCCCCTTCAAGCCCTTCCCACAGGCCTCTTCCATATCACACATTTTAGAATTATCATTTCAGGTTTCAAAGCAGTTTACTCAGGCCCATCATATTTGAAAACATTTCCATTATTATATAGAAGGAGGAGTCTCTACCTCCTGCTTCAGCTCACACTGGAGCGGATTCCTCTTAGGGAGGCCTCAGATTCATGGGTTGCTAGGGTGTTGAGCCGCAGCGGAATGACAGCGGTCAGACCCACTCGTAGAATGAAGGGAAAGTAGCAGACATGGCTATCGGTGGCGATTTAGCTCCAGGAGGTAGCCCCCACGGAGCTTCGGCTTTGATAGCTGTTGAAGCTAATTCAGGCAACACTCTTCAGACTTCGATTCCTCCTGGTGGTAATGGGGAGGATGCTGCAGTCAAGCATGACGACTTTTGGTATGGAAACGCTTGTCCGGTGGTGGAGAAGCCATTGAACTAGGACAAGGTCATGTGACTTCACCTGATTCCCGTGGATGTATTCTCTGATTTCTTTTTGGCTCTTATTCTCCTGTTTCTCATTTCTTTGGTTCTGTTTAGGCGAACAGGTGATCTGTCTCCCTGGTTTTGTCTGGGTTAATGTAGGTTGGCTTTTTGAGGATCTTATGCTGTTTTGTTCAAGGTCCTATGTCTGGTTTTGTGAACACTGTAACTGATCCTCCCAATCATGGGATAGTTCTGTAAGGGTGAAATCATGCTGCTCTTCTATGTCGAGGCTTTGTCCTCCTTGTAAATTTACTGTTACTCTCTTTAATAGAATTAGTATTTACCAAG
>APFE030571567.1:52345-65698 GCA_000404065.3 Pinus taeda
TATATATATATAGATATACATACTTTTTTTTTATTTGGTATATTAGCTACCAGCAAAAGTTGGTTTTCAGCTATTACACTTATTGAAAGTTTACAAATTTAGCAATGTAAGAGAATTTTCCTCCGCCCTGTAATTTGAAGGTCAGATTATGCGATAATGTTGACAAATGAATCTCTTGAAGCTGTTTTGTGATATAACCGAAGATGATGCCCATTAGAAAGTAATGGTGACCTAGCACTATCAATGGTAACTAAATTTGCGATCCCATTGTCAAATATTGTATCAACTTCATAAGGACCTATCCATCTGGTGCAAAGCTTCCCCTTGAAATCATTGAATCTTGAATCACATAGTAGAGCTCAATCTCCTTTTTGAAACACCTTCTTTTTGATGAATCTGTCATGCCACTTAGCTCTTTATTATTGAATGATATATGTTTGTTGAATAGAAGGCAACCTTTTCTCGTCTAGCTCATTTAGCTGATTCAACCATTGCTTCTGTGTTGTATCCAAATCCAAGCTCATATATAGTGTTGTTCTAAGTGTATTTATCTTAAACTCTATGGGAAATAAATGATTTTTACCATACACTAATTTGTATGGTGAGAGTCCCACAGTGTTCCTCCATGTAGTCTCGTATGTCCACAACGCCTCTAGAATTTTATCAACCCAATTTCTTCACTGGCTGGCCACAATCTTGGTAACAATACCCTCAATGACCTTATTGGTGCTTTCCACTTGGCCATTTTCTTGTGGATGATAAGGTGAAGTAATCCTATGATAGGTTTTGTATTTCTCAACTAGCTTTTGAATCAAATGAGATGTGAAATGGGATCCTCCATCTGTCACAATTTCTCGAGGTATCCCAAAGAGAACAAAAATGTCTTCAAACAAGAAGTATGAAACATCTTTCTTTGTGGCTTTGGTCAATGCCTTCGCTTCAACCCACTGTGTGACACAATTTGTGCATACCAAGATGTGGGAATTTTCTTGGGATGAAGGATTAATTGATCCTACAAAATCCAAGGCCCATTTCTCAAATGGTTATAAAACTATTTGAGGGTGTAATGACATCTCATCTGATTGGAGTGGTTGACCCATTCTCTGGCAGTTGTCACATCCCTTCACAAATTTCTTTGCATCCTGAAATATTGTGGGTCAATATTATCCTATTGAAAGCACCTTGTATCCTTTCCTTTTATCTGAAAAGTTCCCTCCACAAGGTTCCTTGTGACAAACTCTATCGATATCAAATATTTCATCCTCCCTCATACACCGCCTGATCTGATGATCTGGCCCATGTGATAGAGATTTCCCTCAATCTAAGAATATCTTGCACTTTGTTGCACAAATCTTTTCTTTTCTCTTGAGGATGAGTGTTGTGGAAATATTCCTACAGAAATATAATTAGCTATGTCTTCATAGCATGGTGAGTGAGTTGAAATATCAAAAAGGTATTCATTAGGAAAAGAGACTTCAATAGGTATGCATTCATCACCAACAATTAACCTAGAAAGAAAATCAACCACGACATTATCTTTCCTAGGTTTATCTAGGATTTTTATATAAAATTCTTGTAACAACAATAACCAACACATAACCCTACCATTAGTGATTGGTTTATTCATTAAAAAATGAATGGAAAACTGGTGAGTGTGTATGAACACTTGATATCTCGTGATGTAGTGTCAAAATTTGTTGATGGCATGCACTACTACAAGGAACTCTTTTTCTGTCACCTTGTAGTTAAGTTCAGTTGGAGTCAAATTATTGCTTATGTAATAGATAGCATATGGTTTTCTATCCTATGGCTGGCCCAATACAACTGCCACAACAATATCAGATACATCTATGGCTATGTGAAATGAAAGGCACCAGGGTTGGTCCTCACAAAACAGGGGTTGTGGATACACAATTATTTAATTTAGTAAAGGTTTTCTCGCATTTCCCTGTCCAAACAAATTCCACATCTTTCACAAGTAAAGAAAATAAAGGAGGTGCAATGTTTGAATTTTTTTCTATAAATCTTCTATAATACCTTGCATGTCCCAAAAAAATGCGTACCTCTTTTCGTGTTTTTGGAATTGGAATTTTCAAGATTACCTCTATCTTAACAGGGTCTACTTTAATCCCGTCAGCAGAAATAAGATGTCCCAGCACAATCCCTTCATTCATCATCATGTGACATTTTATAGTACTTAAAGCAACATTAATTTGTACACATCGTTCTAATAATTTTTCAATATTAAGCATTGTTGTTTCAAAGGCATCACCATAAGGTGTAAATTCATCCATATATATTTCTAAACAGTCATTAAACAGATCCGAGAAAAAGATCTGGAAAGGATTGACGAAAGGATCTACACTTTTGCACGGATCTGTGTGGAAGTAGATCTAAGTAAAGGGTTGCCGGACAACATAAGACTGGTCTTCAAACAGCAGAACTGGCTACAGGTCCTAGATTATGAAAACACCGCCTTCAGATGCAGGATCTGTAGGCAGACAGGACACTTACAGAGTTCATGTCCAGAAACCAAGAATAAGAAAAAGCAGAAAGGGAAGCAGAAAAAAGGATGGCAATTTTCACCACCAGAGTCAGAGGACGAAGAATCAGAAGCAGTAGAGGATGAGAACACAGCAGAAAAAACAGAGATACCTCAAGAAATGGAAAATCAGAAGGAAACCCCGTTAGACAACAAGGCAGAAAAGTCTAGCATGGCGCCAAGCTCAGGAGGCAACAAACGGCATCATCTCTCAGACACTTCAGATTCAGACAAAGAAACTGGCCCTCAGAATACAGAAACACAGATAGTCATCGCCTCGATTGAGCCATCTCCGGGAGAATGGCGTAAGGTCGAAAAGAAAAAGGGGAGAAAAACTTGAAGCTTGTGTCCTGCTCCCTGCGGGTTTTCAGTTTTTCTTCCCCTTCTACTCTTTCTTCTACTTCTTCTTCTCTTCTTCTCTTTCTTTGTGCACGTTAGTTCGCTAACGTCGTGTAGGGTGCAATAGCACATGAGCCTTTGCGGAAGTTATCGGCATGTCTTTGGACACCTAATTATGTAACTTTGCATTATTTATTTAATAAAAAGTTACTGCTTTTTTCTTTGGAAAAAAGATCCGAGAAAATTCCCAATATTTCCCTTTGCAAATTTTTTGGCGCATTATAGAGTCCAAAAGGAATAACCATGTATGAAAAGGTTTCCAAAGGGCAGGTAAAGGCCATTTTATCCTAATCTTCTGGGGCAATCTGTATCTAATTGTAACCACTAAACCCATCCAAAAATGGAAAAAAATCTTCCCATACAAGGTACCAAGGACCTGATCTATGAATGGCAGAGGGAAATGGTCCTTTTGAGTGGCCTTGTTGAGTTCTCTATAGTCTACACAAACTATCCACTTTCCATTCTTTTTAGGAATGATGACAAGTGGTGATACCCATTGACTGTCATAAATTTGATAAATGAAATTGGCATTGAGGAGTTTATGCAATTATTCTTTTACTACCTCTTTTAGTGTAGGGTTCATACATCATTGCAGCTTCCTAACTGGATTGCAACCTTATTTTAAATAGATGTGGTGAGTGCACAGGCTGGGATGGATTTCTTTCATGTCTATATAATCCCATGCAAATGTCTTTTTATACTTTTGTAACAGCTGTAACAACATTTTTTTGTTCAACAGTCAAGTTTGGATTGACATTTAGATATTTACCTGGTTCTATTTCAACCAGAATGTTGTTAATATTTGGGGTGGTCTTCATCTGTTCAAAGCTCAGGTCTTCCACAACATCTTCCTTCCCTGAGTCCTCAATAGAGGTAACATAAAGTAGATTACTGATAAAGCTATTTATAATATCATCTTTTGTCTTGTGTTTAAAGTACTGGGATTTTCTGAGGGTAAGAAGTGGCTGGGAGTAATTTGATTCGGGTTCGAATTCATCCCACAAGGGGTTTCCCAAATCCATACTTGGTTCCGTTGGGGGGTAGAGGCTAAGGTTCTTTGTGTCTTGTTCAACTAAAATTATAATAGACCCAGTCCTGCATCCTATAAATGCATCTATGGTAGCCAACCAAGGCCTTCCTAGAATCAAGGGATTTCCCCCCAAGTTTGATTTAGTTTGTAAAATGAGGAAGTCCGCTGGATATTTCCAAGAATTGAATATGATCACTACGTCTTCTAACACTCCTTCAGGTTTAACACAATACATATCTGCTAATTCTAACACCGTAGGTGTTTGTCTTAGTCTGTGTAATGTTGAAGTGGTGAAGAGCTCCTTGGTCATTTCATTGATTGTTGCCTCAAAATCAATCAATATATTGGTAATGGGCTTGTCATCAATGTAAACAATGACTATAGGATTCCCTGGATTAATATATTTGGTTAAGAGAGGCTAATCAGTCATCAATTTAGACAAATTTTCCTTCACATGAATAGTAACAGGATCCTTAGGCTTCCTTCTAGGTTTTTTAAACACATAAATCTCTTACTGTTTTTGCATAGATATGCACATCTTTAATGGCTTGCAATAAAGGAATATATATGTGTATATTTTTAACTCCTTAAGAAAATTGGATTCAGGTTGTGGAATCATCCTAGTTTTAGCTAGTCTTTGCAGATACAGAGGATCCTTAGCTATCATAGTTGAATCGATTGTTACAAGTGTTACCTCTTTACTCGAATTGGTTGTTGTAGGTGTAACTGTCCTTTCCAAGTTGGTTTTTACATGTGTTACAACATCTTCAATATCTGTGGTATCTTCTCTAGGTGACTCACACTCTTCTTTAGTAATAATAGGGGATTTTTTTGGATTTATCACTTTCCCTAATTGAAGATGAATTTCATTACATCTCACGGGAGTAATATAGTAAGTCTAGAAAGTAGTCGTGGCCTATATGTTCTAGGTTGCCTTATTATTTTAGTTAGGATTAGGTTGCACGGGTAATTGGGGTCATATATGAGGTGTAGCAGCAGGGGTTTGAATAGGTGGCAGCTATAATTTTTGTTGCATTGGTAATGTAGGAGGGGTTGGACCTAAGGAATTTCCTCTCCAATTTTAGGCTAAGGATATGGTTGAGATGGAGGGTATGGGAAAGGTGGAAAGGGAGGCAATTGGTTCCAAGGTGAAGGAAACTATGCTAGAGGAGGAGTGGAATACTATGAAGGAAATTGTTGAGCATTATATATATTATTCCATGGATTAAAAAAGGAAAAGTCTTGAGACATACCCGGGGGTCATGGTTGCCACGGTTTCTTGGATCCATTAAAATAGGAGGACTGAACTTCCTTGCTTGACTCTTTAAGCATTGCTTTCACTCTAGGAAGCTCTGGGAAATAACCTGTAGAATGCTTTATATGACAAATGTTGCACAAATTGATGTTTTTGACTCTACATTCCCTCAATGAGTGTTTCTCCTTTCATTTTGGGAAAAATACAACTAAGGCTATATCAACTTCATGATGTGGTTTCTTCACTTGTGTTGTCATTATTTGAGCAGATAAGGTATTGAGGAGATTAGTTTTTATATTTTCAAACAAATTTCCGATCTCGGCTCTGGTCACACCTCCATTTACATATTTTTGTATCCTAACAGAGTCATCCCATACTATACTTCTTCCTCATGATGACCCTTTTGAGCATCTTAGGCAAATCTTTATTACCTCATCAAATGATTATTGAGATATGTCTCCTTTCCTCAGTATATTCAGTGTATCAAGGAAATCATCCCTCATTCCCCTTATGAATATAGTCTTCAAGACTTCTGGATCTAAATCACTATTTTTAGATATTTGCAAGTTATAATGGAATCGTTCCACATAATCCTCCAAGCTTTCTTCCTCCTTTTGTGTCATCCTGAATATTTCTTCCCTTAAATCCCTGGTCCGACAATAGTCCTGATACTTTGATAGGAATGTAGCTTTCATGTCACCCCATGTCTGAGTGGTAGCAGAACTGAGTCCCATGAACCATCTCAATGCTTCTCCTTTTAGAGGAGCAGGGAACAATTTCAACTTTTGAGCATCCAAAGTATAATCATAGCTCCTACACAAGACATCATATTCAAACAAAAAGGTGTCAGGGTCTTCTACAATCATTCCTTGAAAACATGGAAGGGTTGATAAAGGAATATTTTTCATGGGAGCTTCACCACTTATATCACCTATTGGGAACTCAAAGGAAATAATGGTGGCATCTATTTTGTTATTTTTATTGTTTTCTCCCATTTTAGGTTCTCCTGATTCTTACTGTGAATGAGTCTCCTTCAAATTTTCTAGATGAATGTCCTGTGGGTGAAGACTCTTGAGATGCTAATTCAGGTTGTTCAGGGGCTGGATGTTTCACTGCACTACCTGAATTAGATATTGACAAGTAAATGAATGTTCTTCTGATTTAGGCCCTTGGTTCTCCCCCTGGTTTCCCCTTGGCCCTCAAACCTAAAGTCCTGACCATTAGTTTCTCCTTGTTGTTCTTGAAATAAGTCTATGGTTTTGGGATTATGTATACTAGTTTGAGGATGACAAGGTCCTGAGATAGAGGAACTAGATACTTCTTACCTTAATATGGGGGTAACAACTTTTGTGGCCCTATTCTTCTTTTACCCATTTGTGCATTTGACTATTCTTTCTCTACTTCTAAGATTAGCTCCTGAATAAATGTTTTCCTCCCAAAATGTGAGGTCTTTGGGTTCCTTTTATGACCTGTTTTTCCTGTGGATTTATTAGAGTGGTTGTGTTTGGTATCTCTTCTACTCATACACCTTACACATGAACCCTATGTGTAATTATCTCACACCCTAAGTGTCTCATCTTCTATAGTGGTGAGCCTACTGAGGTATGTTAGAGTGATGCGCAGGTTCTTACCTCTCGTCTTACCAGCCATCGTCTGTAATTTTGAGAACACTTCTAAAGAGAATTCAAAATCTCTTACACACCCTAAGTGTTCTAATGATCACAGTGGTGAGCCATCTTAGGTATGTTTGAGCGATGTGTAGGTTCTTACCTCTTGTCTTACCACCTAGAACCTATGCACTGGAAACACTATACTAGAAAAACACACTTGGATGATTGTATCATCAACTGTCTTCCCTAGCAAACATCACCAAAATGTTGTGCTGGTTTAAACACTCTTTAATTTAACTGAACCATAACCATTTAATTGTCAACCAGGGTAAGTATGTTTATTTCAAAGGTGTTTGCACTATTTGTGCCAATACATAACCGCGAAAGAAAGAAATAAAAGACCTAAAAGAAATGTCATGGAACACAATTGCAGAACTTAAAACACTCATGCAGAAATTAAAAAGCATTCTACAAGAATGAAATTACTCATCACACTTCATATTTTATCAAGAAATAGGTGTGCCACACACAATATTAATGAAACTATATCAGTTGATCAAACAATACAGTTCTAACCAATCCCACGTAACAACATATAATGAATATGAAAAATAGAAGTAAATTTGCTCTACGAATTATATAGCAACAATAATAAAGCCACACTTAATGAAAAGAAAAAAAATAATCTACTACTACTGTTGCAATCACTGCTAAAGAGGAGGGCCCTTCCTCCCTAGCAGGGCATAAGGATGGAATGAGAACTATTTAGGAACTCAACACAAAATCTATAAAAGCATCACCAGAGATTTTTTGTACTAAAAATAACTGTGAATTACACGATCAAAATGTCAATATTGTCTTGTGTTGCCTTTTCACTTTCATGGAATTAAATCCTTTTATAAAGTTTACATACCCAAAAATAGGGAACATATCGATCATGAGAATCTTGTGATTCTCATGTTGATTGGTATTAAAATAAAAATAGAAATTTTTACAAATTGTTTCTAAATACAAGGCCAATTCAAGTTACACCGTCATCTAGAATCAAAACCTCTCAGATCCTTTGACCACCCATAGATAATTCATGCTCGTTGACAAATGTCTCATGGAATAGTACCCACGACCTTTGACAGTTGTAGTGTAACAACATCTCGCAGTGTAACAACAACTTGAGGTGTAACAACAAAATTGTAGCAACAAATTTTCAAAGTATAACTATGAGTAATAGCACAATTGTCTATCCTTTGGCCTTGAGTTCATAGGCAACACCTGAAAGGAAAAGAACCAGAAAACTTCTTCCACACTCACCCTGTTTAGCCATCAAAAATACATCACTTCATTCAATATTTAACAAAAATGGCAAAATAATATGTCAAAAACATAATTTCTCTTGTAACCATGGAAAGTGATTATTATGACATAAAGTCCATGAGTCTAAGGAGAAAATGGTTAAAAATGGGGAAATGGGTTTCAAAAATATGCTCAAAAACTGCACCCAACAGCTAGTCTTCCTCCTTTTTCTTATCAACAAAAAGTATATATCTATGATCTTCAAGACCCTTTTGCCACTTTATTGCAATCATCAGAATAGGTATATTTTGTTGTATTCATGGACCATGGATATTTTTTTCAGTTGGAAGTTTGAGTTGCCATATTTTAAGATTTCCTTGAGAGAGTGTGAGAAAAATTCAGCCTAGTAGCAATCTACTAGATTGGTTACATTAGAATTTTTGCATTATTTGATTCCATAATTTTCAGCATTTTAGAGTAAGAAGTTGTGAGATGAATAAGATTGCATTTTGAGCATCATTTCAACATTATTTTCAACAATTGTTTAGGTTGTAGCAGAGTTAAGTGTGTATTTGATTGTAGTTGAAAGCTTTCTTTTAGAAATGAGCAGTTGATTGGTTTCAATTGTTAGTAAAAAGCATGAATGCGAAATTTACAAATCTGGAAAAGAATAGGTTGTTGGTATAAGAGGTTGGGATTAGCCCAATGGAAAGGCACTTGGTCTACGGGGGTTATTTGTTACTTCATAAGGTGACAACATCTTCGTTCGAGCCGGTTGTTTTCACAATTCACAGTTTCATGGAAAACTTAAAGTAATCTGGTGTTCTAAATTTTAAACAGTTTTGGGATGTGCTGACATATAATTTGTAAGCATTGTTTTAACGATTCAAAAGGAAAAGCACTGACAAATTAAAAGCTAACGAATGTTTTAATTTTTTTAACAAGCGAGCACTATCAAATTATTTGGTATCATATCCTATAATGATTTGAAATATGGCGTTGATAAATTAGTTGGTGTGACATATTAAATTTTCCCAAAATGAAGAGTTATTGAATTTACCACTGCAAAATGTGATAATCATTATCAAATTTAATGGTGTGAGTGAAGCAAGGACACGATGCTTTGATCATGATAAATATCATGCAATACATTCACAAACCAAGCTTCAGTTTTGAAATCAAGCTCGAGATCCTTAGTGAACTTACTATTTTGAACATGATGACAAAACTTTGTTTTTTACAACTGTTTTTTCCTCTAAAATATAGTAACTTTGGGCGTAGTTCTAAAACATATGGAAATGGTTTTTTGAAAACAAAAAGAGGTTTTTGTTGGGAGAAATCTCATTTAAAAACACCTCTCTCATATTTTACACAACTATAATGGTTTTGGAGATACAAAAGGATAATTGGACCTTATTTTTCAAGAATTCACTAGATTTATTTTCTTAAAATTGTCTAATCAATAGTTGATGAGCCACCACATCATTTTGATTTTTTTGAGCCAATATTGAATTTATAAAAGATGAAGATATATGCCCAGGATTGTAGGAAAATAGTTGAATACATGTGGCAATCAAACATATATTAAATCTCATATTTATGGCAACACTTATAGTTTCAGGAGTACTATGTTTTTATAGACAACATACCCAAATGTTTTGGCAGCAATTGTGTAATGTGTTGAAGATATTTTCCTTACAATTGGATATTTTTTATAAAATAGATGGAAATTTCCTTATTTTGGCAATGAATATGAGCAACTAGATTATTTTCTTAGTGAAACAGGGGTTTCTAATTTTGATCAAATAGTTGCAAATTTTCAACACGCAGTTCCATGATATCAATGAGTGATTCCAGATTCACCTCCATAATCTTAGTAGGAAGTTCAAGACTCCTTTAGCATATTGGCAATAAATGGATGAAATATTTTCTAGATATAGTTCGAGAATTAGAAATATACATATTTCTAATATATTGTTATATTTGGTATATTAAATCTTTTCTAGATTTCATGAATTTGGAAAGGATGTAATATGTCTATAAGTTGGATTAACAATATAGAAGAGGGGTTCGGACCTGAGGAGTCTTCGGGACCTTTTTTGTTTTAGAATTTAATTAATAAAATGCAAGATCAAAGGACCATATCTTTGGTTGCAAAGATTCACGTGACAATTATTTTCAGTGAGTGTCTTCTATATGTGTTTGTGATTCTTACTGAGTTTCGTTAAATGCTTTGTATTCTATATTTGAGAATATAAAAATGAATTAAAATTCATCATTATATGTTGTATTTCACAATATTCAAATACTTATCACTTATGCCCACTAAAGCTGCTCTGGGATTCATCCTTCATGCCCAATTGCAATGGATTGTCTTCTCCTTTCAACTTGCTACCCTCTAATAATTTAAGTGTCTAGGAAAGAGTTGTCTACCTTTCATTTACCACTCATTGATCATGCAACCAAAATCTTTCATACCTTTTTGTTTTTCATGTACTATGACTACATCGTCCAATGTATTGTCTCTCTTTCCTAAACAAGAATTTTTCAACCCCCATCCTAGTTAAAAATCTAACCATTGAACGTATTAGTGACATGCTATTGAAGTGACCTTGAGTAGTAGATTCATAAAGAGATCCCTCCCTAGATTGAAGGGCCAACTTTCAATCCTAAAGTGTTTTGAAGGTTTCCTCGAATTTTCTCCCCACGACCAAGGTAATTTCTAAGTGATAACAAAACCTATGGAGTCTTGTTGCAAATCTGTGTAAGTTGAGCTTAATTGAAAAAAGTTAAAATAATTAGAGGGAGTCGACCTCGACCTCTCAACCCTGAGTACGTTAGTTGGTCGGTAAGTCGATTCCGAGTAGCCATTGTGTGTTTTGGTGAGAAAAAACCATGGCCCCTGACCGACCTTTTTCCAAGTAAAAATATCAGGAAGTGCGTGGACCAAATTCCATTTAGATTTTATTATATTATAAACCCAAGGTTAAGAAAAAACAACAACAAAAAAAGAAAGGAGGGATGTTGATTGTTTCTCATTAAAAGAAAAAATAAAGGATTCTGACGTGAGGGAGGAAATAAGTTAAAATTGGAGTATTTTCTTATATAATAGATGGGGAAATTATTTCTTGGGGGTAACCATTACGAATTCGTTTTGTCACCCCCTAAAACACAATCAAGGAATGTGCATGGTGAATGAGTCTTAGTAATTTCAGCCATGTTAGGTACTCATGCATAAAAAATATGTAAAAGAAATAAATAAGATCTAAAAAATTACAACGATGTTAGGTACTCATGTGACAATAGAGAGGGAAAGAGGGAAAACACAATGGGAATAACCCCCTCCCCTCCCCACCTTTGTAACAACCATGGTGAAAATTCCACGTAATAAAACTTAATAAAGGAAAAAATAATAACCACAGATGACGTGACACTTATTCCAAGTTGAATATTGGGAAAGACATCCTAGTGTGGGTGTTCATTTGGTTTATTATGGCTAAGGAAATTGGAAAAGAAAATGGCAATGGCTTTGGAAAGGAAAAATAGAATTTTTGGTACATTTATTTACGAAAATAATTGAAATTAGGAGAAAAGGGAGGTGAAAGGTCTCAAGTTGCATGTGAGGAGCAAATTGAAGGAAAATAATGAAAAATGAAGAAAATAGAGGCCTAATTGATAAAAATTCTTCTGAGGATCAGTTGGTACCTTTTTGTTAGTTTGGTTTTAGATCTCTCTCATTATTCTCTCTCTCTCTCTCTCTCACTCTTGTACACTTAGAGTTTTCTTGCATCACTTTGACATTGGATCAAGAAAGGTAGAGAAGGTAAGAGGAAGGAAGGTCAAAATAAGGAAGAGCAGGATTCTTTATAGGTATCACTTTGCATGTGTGTTTTCCTTGCTATATTTGGCATACATGGTATTGCATGTGGTTCTTTTGTTGTTATGGCATGGGTTTTTCCACATGTGATAGTGTTTTTCGCTTAGCCTTTCCATTTCTGGATAGCCATGGTGTGATGGGGATCTCATGTTTTGGTTAAGATGTATTTTTGGATGGATTCGAAGCTAAGTGAGGTGTATCTATGAAAGATAGAACACATGGCCTACTTACCCCTAAACCAAACTATGAGTTGCAGTAAAACCATATTTTGTGTTGCCTTAGTGGGCCTAGGAACCCTCGACTGGTGAATGGCAAGATACACGGTAAATCCTAAAGGGGGGTGCTCTCCATCAGGCCTAATAATCCTAGGATGGGATATGCGGCAATGCCTGGAGAGTGGGTATTAATTTAGGGCCTAGTGATCCAGTTTGGATTGTGGTAAATATTGAGAGCCTAGGAGACAAGAAAATTCCTCACAGTGTAGGTGGAGAAATCTGTTGGCATCCATGCTTGTTTTGGCCTATTGATCTGGTGGATATCATGGTAAACCTTATTATTACATGTTTATTGTGTTGGCCTAGTGATCCAGGATGGATTATGGTAAATATTGGTTTCTATTGATGGGGTAAGGTGGTTTAGCCTCGGGATGCCCTAGTTGGTTCTTTTGGTTTGAGTCCCACATTCATGCTTGGAATATTACATGGGGGTGAATGGTTGAAGACAGAATTGTCTCAGCCATTCTACGGTCGGGTGGATCATGGTAGTCCCATCCTGAGTTGGATTTTTCATTCATAAATAATAGGTTCTCTCCATGATATCTTATGTATAAATGTATTGGTTTATATGTGGATTTTATCGTTGATTTATCCTTGATAGTTCTATTTTGATTATGCTAGTTATAAGCATGTATTATGATAGTGATGATGTATGGAATTCATCATGTTTTCATTTTTAAATGAATGAACAATGTATCTATGACCTAATAGATGATAATGCATCTAATGGTATAAGGGAACAATGCTTCTCAATGATTCTCAGATAAGTATGAGACCCCTATGCTTAAATATGTTGTTTACGCCTATAGATTACATATTTGTGATATGTTTGACAAAATGCCTGTCATGGCTAGTAGGGGTCCATTCAAGCCCTTGTTCATGTAATTTCATTTTTATCATCATTCCATTGTTATATTTTTTTATGAAGGTCTCATTTAATTATGGGCAGTGACCTGGGCTATGGGCATGAAAACATGGCTCAAATCTCGAGGATGTTGGCACATCCCTAAGAAAAACAGTCCTTGGATGCTGGCACATCCCTAAGAAAAACAGTCCTTGGATGCTGGCATGCCAT
>APFE030571567.1:67847-96768 GCA_000404065.3 Pinus taeda
GGGGGGATGAATCAGTATTATCAAATACTTTTCAATCTATATTTGCAGATCTGACAATTGAAACTTGCATATACCTTCCAGACTTATAATTTAAATTATTCTTCAGATGTTTGTCATTAATATGTATGTGAGAACCATATAATAATGAGTAGGAACATAAAAAGACAGTCACACCAAGGAACACAAGATGTAAGGTGGAAACCCAATGTGGGTGAAAACCACCTGCTGCAATATGTCTCTATCTTCTTCCAATTAGAAACTTCTTTTTACAATGATTTTGTACTAGCGCAGTCCTTTACCAGTACACAGGCTACAACCTGCAGAGAGCTACAACCCTCTCTCGTTTTCCAGCTTCTCCTGGAAGGGAGCTACAACCCCCTTAGCTCTTGTACTAGCTAAGATACTAGTACATAGCTGCTGACCTACAGAAGGCTACTACGTTCTCTTTTCTTTCGGGGACCACGTTTCATCAATTTTCAGACTAGATCCATGAATATCAAATAATCATCAAGTATATGTGCATGAACCAATTAACCAATAACTTCTCAGAATGTTGTAATCAGACAAATAGTACCAGTAACCAGACACCAAGTCTATACCCAGAACACTACATCAATTGACAAAATCAGCTAAAATATATTTTAAGAAAAGTCTGCAACTTCACCAGTAGTAACCTGCGGATGTCCGCACTTTCTCTTTCTGTGGCCTGTGCAGCTTCGCTCCTACGCTGTCAGCTTCGCACCCGCATTGTCTGTGCTCTGCGCACCTCCGCACCTGCAACATCTTCTAATTAGTGCACCTCCGCACCTTCTCCTTCACTGGTACTGCGCACCTCCACACTTGCGCTTTCTCTGTGCTGCGCACCTCCACACCTGTGCCTTCTCTGATCCTGCGCACCTCCGGATATAGACAGTTTATCAGTCCTCAAATATACCCCAGACTATCAAATTCACAGATCTGTTCATGCGCCAAAGAGATCTAGACCCATCAGCAAATCTGACTTATAATGCTCCGATTTTTTCTTGATTTAGGTTTAACTATAACTCCCCAACCGATTATCAGAAATTCAGATCTTGTTATTCTTAAGATATTCAACACACTTGTGTCCAGCCAAATGGTCTCCTTTCCCTTTTATAGCCAAGGCCTTACTCAAACCATGGATCAAAACCATTGAGAAACAATACTAGGGACTCAAAACCTGGGTTCAATATTTTAGATGCAATACCACAGACCAAAACCATAGGATCAGAAACATCGGGCTAAATACCATGCACCAAACTTAAGATGCGCATTTTTCTCTGCATGAAAGTCCATGCATTTTAGGTTCGCACCTTTTGTTCGGAACGCCTGCGAACATGTCCGCACTCTGTGAACTGCGCATCTGCGCAACCTACCAATGTCCACACCTTTTGATCGGTGCACCTGCGGAACCTGAAAATAACACTGCTGCACCACAATTACTCTGTCCTACAACCCTGATATTTCTTCTGTAGACTCATCTGGTTGAGTATAAGTGAGATGTTCTTCTATGAGAGGGTTGCCATCAAGTACAACACATACATCATAATGCCAACCATCTCCCCCTTTGGACTTGATGGCAACAATACCAACAATACCCAATCACTCTCCCCCTTTGACATCAAGGGCAAAGGGTAGACCTAGATATTCTCTTTCTTTGATAACCATTCCGCTGACCATACTCCCCCTGACTATAAGCAAGGTCTGCAAAAATATTTTCTACAAGAAGAAACATGACTCCATACATCATAATTGACTCTCCTATCATCAAGGACTCATACATACATCCATCTCCCAATAAAGTGGGTAGATACCAATATTGACTCATCCTCCCAATTAAATGGGGATATATCAAACCAGAACATACATTATTCATCCCAGGCATAGTGGGGAAACCAAAATAGGCCGTTACACGACCTTGATATGAAAAGAAATACATGACATAGAGACAGGAACAACTATCAACAACAGAATCAACTTTCAAACCAGCACACATTCCACAAAAAACACCTGTGAAAACAAACCACAGACTTCTAAGATAATGCCAACAATGCATTATTAGAAGAATATATGCTCCCTCTGAACCTATGCCAGATGGTCTTTGACAGACCCATATCGAACTCTCTTCACCCAGAACTCGACCCACATAAACTGGCATATGTACGCGTATCCACCTTCGTACAACAGACAGGTTTTAACAACACGATGATGCATCAACAACCCCCAGCTTCTGTTTGAGGTATTCAAATGTTTCCCTGGGCAATGGTTTGGTGAGAATATCAACAACTTGTTCCTTGGAAGGAACATACTCCAACTTGACCTTTTGCTCAAGCACTTGTTCCCTTAGAAAATGATACTTGATAGGTATGTGCTTAGTCTTTGAATGCATGACAGGATTTTTTGAGATACTTATTGCACTTGTATTATCACAGAAGATGGAGATAGGTGGAGTACAGGTGATTTGAAAATGTTGCAAAGTTTGTATCATCCAAAGAAGTTGTGTGCAACAAGATGCAGAAGCCACATATTCTGCTTCAGTTGTCGATAGAGCAATGGAACTTTGTTTCTTGCTGAACCAAGATACTAATTTGGACCACATAAAGAATGCTCCACCACTAGTGCTTTTTTTTTCATCCATGCTTCCTGCCCAATCTGCATCTGTATATGAATGAAGTGTGAGATCTGCATTTCTAGGATACCATAAGCCATAGTTTTGTGTTCCTTGAAGATATTTTAAGATCCTCTTAACTGCTTGAAGGTGTGTTTCCTTTGGATTAGCCTGAAATATTCCAACTATTCCCACTACATGCATGATGTCTGGTCGAGTTCCTGTTAGATAGAGTAGACTGCCAACCATGCATCTATAGGTTGGTTGATTGACTGCTACTGATTCATGATTAGCACTAAGGCTGCATCCTGTTACCATAGGAGTACATACCGGTTTTGAGTCTTTCATGCCATATTTCTTCAAGATCTGCTTTAGGTACTTGGTTTGTGATAAAAAAATACCATCTTTGTTTTGTTGGATTTGTAAACCAAGGAAGTATGTCAGCTCACCCAGCAAAGACATTTCAAATTCTTTTTGCATCACCAAAGCAAAGTTTTGGCTCATGGATTCTTCATTGCTGCCAAAAATGATATCATCAATGTATACAACAAGTATTAGCAATTTATCATTATCAATTTTTATATATAGATTGCTATCTGTTGAGCCTTTTGAGAAACCTTGTTGATGAAGGTATTTGTCTAGATGATAATACCAAGCCCTTGGAGCCTGTTTAAGACCGTAGAGTACCTTCTTAAGTCTACATACAAGATTTGGATCATTTCCAAGAATGAATCCATCTGGTTGCTCAATATTTACTTCTTCTTCTAGGCCCCCATTCAGAAAGGCAGATTTTACGTCCATCTGAAATACTTTGAACTTCCAAAAGCTAGAGAGAGCAAGGAACATCCTTATAGCCTCAAGTCTGGCAACTGGTGCAAAAGTTCCTTTAAATTCTATGCCTTCTTGTTGCACATACCCTTTACAAACAAGTCTTGCCTTGTTTCAGACACTCAATAACTCATCCCAAACAATCAAGAAACAAATATAAACTACTATACAAAGGTTAGTAGACATACCAAGGTATTTGACATTGAAGAAGATCCTCTTGTTCAATATATGTCTCTTACTCCTCACTTCAAGAACTATGTTCACCATAGAAAACAAGAGTAGAAAACAGAAAAATAAAATTAAGACTTAATATATAATGTTAGATGAATCCAAATTTCAATGCATAAACATAAAATTATATTTTACCAACACTGAAATGGAGATAGAAATGATGAGTTTCTTATTGATTGAATAAGAAGCAATATAATGAGTAATAATCACCTAAATCTTTCCTCAAGAACCAAACATAACCATCCTCCATATCCCCCCTTCCTATGCCACTAAAAGTATCCTCCTATGATCTTTCACTTCAAAACAATGTGAGAGATAAAGGGGAATCATCATAAGGTTAAGAATATAGTGAGAAAATAAGGAAATAGGGTTTTGTTACTAATAGGATGGTTTAAAATCTTAGGGAAATAAACTTAGAGGAATGATATTCTTTCCAATATTAGATTGCACAACTAGGCATGAATGAATCCTCCACCCAAGGCATCAATTTATACTCCCAAAATTGGTTTATAGACATTGGAATATGGGTTAGAGTAGGTGGGTCTTGGTAAAACACATAAAACCTACCTCAAAACACATGATTATGTGAAAAGTTATTTTTTTAATTGCATTTTGCAGAAATATGTGAGTATATTTTAGGAGACTCAAGGACATATGTGTTTTTCTTTGTGAGAGTCATGTATATACATGTTATGCTATAATATAAAGGGCATATGGAAACTCAATTTTTTACTTTTGAAGAATTATCTAGCAGAGTAGAGTTTGCTATAAGGAAAGAGATATGATGTCATGACCAAAAACTACATCTTATAAAATCTATGGCAAAATATGCTATAACAATTGTGGATAAGGTAACCTCCCAAATTGAGAGAAAAAAATGTTTACTATTAATTAGGGATCTAAAGTATAAAATAATGTCATGAGGGTTTCACTCAATGAACCTCTGAAATATCACATGCATTTGTGGCATACTAAACAATACCCCTAATGTGACTACATATTGGAAAATACCTCTAAAAATCACATTATTTAACCCCATACCAATACACCTTCCTAATTTAAAAAACCTCTACTTTCACTAGATATTCAAGGTGTCCATTTTTTCATTAACAATTTTTATTCCTCTTTATATTTTTTCTTTAACTTTGAAGTCCTGTCAATATAAAAACTCTTAACCCCATATTATATGCTCAATATATTATGTCATTTTGACCTCAATATATATCCCCCAATATGAACGCATGTGGTAGCGTATTGCTCCCCCTAGTTAAACCCTATGGATAATGTGTAATAATTGAGAGGAAATCACCATTTCATTTCCTAATCATTGCTTAGTCACTACCACATGGAATCCTTAGTGTTACTTTCTATTAAAAATATACTTACCAATAATAGAAAAATGGCTAAAAATATAATATGACCTAAAGTGGCAAGGAATGTCTAAGAGAATAAAAAATGGTCCTATGTGCCCATAATAATATATGGAATATGGTTGTCAAAGGAACTTAGCTCAAGTGGCATGGTTTAGGATTTATGTCCCAAGTATTGTGGGTTCAAGTATCAGAGACATGTTGGCCCCTGTGGCATTTATGAAATATTGGTTCTACCAGGTGGAATAGTGTGTCACAAATCCATTTGGGCACATCACTCCCATCATCCAGATTAGTGTTTTAGGGCTCATCAAACCCTAATTTCAGTTGCTACATTCCCTAAACAATTCAACCTTTTGAATGCCTCCTTCCCAGACAGTTTCATGGCCTGAAGAAATCTTGAAATGACCTCTAGAGGGACCAGCGTAGGTAGGCCCATGCAAGGGTGCACTGCACAAAAGTTAAGTCCATGCCAAGGTGCTCTGCAAAACACTTAGGCCCTCTTTGACCTACGTTGGGCAAGTTTGAGAGAAATTCACATAGGGTTTGGGGAATATTCTTATCTTCTGGAGCCTTCTAGAAGATTCCCACACTTATCATCTCCTATGAGCTCGAAAATAGATGAAGAATGAGTTAAGATACATCCTATCCTCTCATCCCTTCCTCCATGGAACTAATTATAAGTATGGAAAGCCATTCAATACCTTCATTGATGACAAAATCTCCTCCATCTTTCCATAAATTGAGCACTCATATAAGTGATTAGGGGCTGGACTTTAATGATTGTAAGCAGATAATGTTAGTTTGAGAATTGAGACTATTGTAAGTGTCATTATGCTGCCAGCTTTTCATGCTTATAATGTGATGTGGATGGAACCAAAGTTGGAGTGACTTCAAATCAGGCTTCATGGTTGTAATTCTTCCTTCTATTCAATAAAGTATTTGCACCTTTTTCCATATGCTTATCTTGATATGTGATGCTTATATGTGTGGATGTATCTGATTCCATTTACTTGTAATCAATAGATCTTTTGCTTTGATTGGTTCTTTAACTTCTGTTGATGTTTACAGGTACTTCTTAAGCGTGTTAAGTACGAGAAGGAGCGACATGATCGATACAAAGGAGATAAGTGGAAAGTGAAATTACAAGTAGGTCCTCTCATTCTCTTGTCTTATCTATTGTTTATAGGAAAAGGTTAAAGTGCTTTAAACTATTGTTCTAGATATAGCTACTGTCTAGGGAATTAATATTTATCTATAGATACGAAATTCTTCATAACATAGTGGCAATAGTTTCTACCAAGTTACCAATTGTGTCTAGTGTAATGTACTCATTACTGTTAAAAAAAATGTATGGAAGAGGGTCAAATGATGTCCTAAGTGAGGTTCTAATGAGGTCTTTAGTGTTCATGTGCCCCAACATTATCTCAGTCATTTGACATGATGATTGGACTATGCAGAAGAAAATTTGACCATGGTTGACTAAAACTCATGCTCAGTTGAAGAAGCCTAGCTACAAATAAAGTGACACACACAATATTGTCAACTTTTCCTTCAAAACGCATGCAATCTTTTCTCATTTGGGTAGGCTCAAATATGTCAATCAATGAACTCAAGCACCAGAAGTAACCTATTGGTACAAGATTTAAACTAAAGAATTCACCATTAGCAAGGTTAGCTTAAAAACACACTTTAATCTATTAAATACTTAAGAAATGTCATAAAATAAGAAACATTTACCTCTAGATGCTTTTTACAGGGTTTTGGGCTTAGAAACATACAAATCTAAGCTAGTATGGATAAGTTCCAAGTAAAATGATATGGTAATAATAGAAACATGTAAATGGATTATATCATAATGGGAGGCCAACAAACACCCTAGTCAACCTGATTCTAGGATTTCATTCATTGTAACTCACTCTTTTGTCTAAGAAATTGATGTCTGATGAAATTATAATGTATCTCTTTAATTAGATTGTTCATTATCATTGGTGTATTTTTATTCATTCAATATTTTATTGTCACACTTTATTTCTCAAGTACATTATGTCAAAAATAATTACTTGTTCATATTTGAACCAGTTTGAATATAACAAACACTTAATTTGTTTTAGTCTTCTATTGGTAATATCTTATTAAACTTCTATAATGTTGACTATTTATAATAGTCATGGGTTTAGTTTTTTAATCCATTTCTAATTAGACACCAACTAAAAAAAGGTTAATAACCTTTGTATCTTATTTCTTCTCAACTTTCTTTAGTTTTATATACTAATCCAAGTGACATTATAAAATATATAAGATTTACATTGATGATCACCATGTGCATAGCTTATGTTAAGCTACATTAAACAATTGCAGCCAAATAAGCCTCCTTATTTACCTTCCCATTATATCATGTCTATGTTATGTGAGTCATTCAATTCCCTCCAATTATAAACATATTCTTAGTTGCGTAATGCCTTTTATATATGAATCAATCTAACACTTTTATTATGAAGATAAATAACTAGATAAATAAATATATAAAAATAATGATAGTAGTAGTAATAATAATAAATTAATTATATAGTAAAAACTGAATATAAAAGAATAACTAAAATTAAGTAAAGTATCTTGTGCCTTCCACCTAGATTTCCTCTTGGTATCAGTGGATTTGTTGGTAAAAGATATATTTATGGAATCTTCCATCATGCCTAGTGGTTGATTGGATCATTGGCCCATCTACGCTAATCTTAACATCAAATTAAGTCCTAAAAATTAGTCTTTTTTATTCAATTTTTTTTCCTCTTAGACTCCACGTTCTTAGACAAAGTAAAGGATTATTGGCAAGATTCCAACATTTTAAAGGCACAAACATGTATAAATTTCAACCAAAACTTAAATTTTCCAAGAATAAGATCAAAAAATGGAATAAGGAATATTTTGAAAACATTTTTAAATAAAAAAAGGTTCTTTAAGAGGGTATTAAAAGGATATAACAAAGGACCATCATAGAAGGCCATTTAGAGGAACTCAAGCTTGAAATAGCAACACTTCTTATGCATATAGAGGGCCACAAAATACGTGAAGATATTGTATGCCATCAAAATAAAAGGTCTACTAGATTTGCAAAGGAGATCGAAACACTAAATTATTTCACATATATATGATCCAACACTAGAAAAAATCACATTACTTCCATCAAAGATGAGAATGGATGCAAACGTTTTGACCACAAAGATATGGAGGCTAAACTAATCTAATAGTATTCCTCACTGCTTAATTATCCCTCTTTGGATTTCCTAGACACCATTTGAAAGTCTCTCAGCCCATCCCATAGCTCGTACCAAGAGAACAAAATGATGTCATCATGTGTGAATATCTTTAGAGGAGGTAGAATGTCTAGTAAAAGAAATTCCAAAAAATAAACTCTCCTATCCCAAATGGCTTCACCGTGGATTTCTTTTAGGCTTGTTGGCCTATATTAGGGTAAGAGATACTTGCCTTAGTGAAGGAATCCATGAACTAGACTTTCATCCTTCTTGCTCTGAACTCCAATTTCCTAATCCTCACCCCCAAATCAAACAACTGAGATGATCTTTTGGGCTTCAGGCCCATCGCTCTCTGTAATGTAATCTACAAAGTAATCTCCAAAGTAAGTGTCAACCATCTAAAACCTCTTCTCGACTCCCTTAATTATGAATAACAAATTGATTACATGGAAGTAAGACATATATTGGATGGAATCTTTGTGGCCCATGAAGTCCTCCACACCCTTCATCTACTCAAAAATATAGGTATGATAATCAAGCTAGATCTCTCAAAAGCTTCTGATAAACTCAGTTGGTCTTACATTCATCATGTGGTTCTTGCTTTTGGTTTCTTCCCTAAATTGTCCAAATGGATTATATCCCTTGTATCGATAAATTTATTATTGATCCTTATCAATTATTATCATTCTTCCCCTTTCAGCCCTTCTTAAGATATTTGAAAATGTGATCCCCTCTCTCCTTTTCTATTCATCCTAGTAGCAGAAGGCCTAGGAAGAGCCCTCAAATTTGTTGTATCCTCTAGCCATTTAACTAGCCCTATCCTATTTGGTCCTAATCTCCTCGCTTCCCTCCAACAATTTGTTGATGATGTTATGCTTATGGGCACCCCCACTATTTATGAAGCTTTACATGGAAAACTTGAGCATTTATCTCAATAAATCAAAGTCCTAGATTTTCTTCTACAACACTCCCCCATCAACCTAAGGTCACATCTCTCCGTTTCTAGCTTTAAGATTTACTCTCTTCCTACCAATATATTGGTTCTCCCCTCATGGAAAACTCATTCAAGTCAATAATTGTTCTTTCTTGTTGCTTAAGATGGATGGAAATTTGGACAATTGGATGTCCCACTCTCTAAACGTTGTTGGTCACTTAGATCTTCTTCAATCAGTCCTATAACCTCTTCCCTCTTATATTTCTTACCCTTGTTACTCCTAAATCCATCCATTTGGCCATATGTATCCTCTAATTCTTCTTCCTTTGCAGTGGCATGGCTAGAGATAGAAATCTAGCCTTAGTCTCTTAGGATAAGCTCTTCCATCCAAAATTACAAGGTGATCTCAGCCTAAGAGACTTAATAACACTTAACATCACCCTAGGTCCCAAGCTTTGGTGGAGATGGCTCAATAATGTAATGAAATTTGGAATAAAATGTGGAATACGAAATATAGTCCATTCCCCACCACTCAACAAAGACTTCACTAGTAGCGCTCAATTTCAAGCTCTCTAATATTAAATTTGTCAAGCTATAGCCAACAAATCATCCAACTACATTGCTTCCAGGAGATTGGAAATGGAAAAACGACACTTTTATGGGAAGAATAAAAGCTCCTTTTACAAAAGAGTAATAATACTTTGTCGGGGCTATATGCCAAAAGTTTTATTTATAGTTAAAGATGCCTATCATTTATTAGTAAGGAAAAATCCTCTTCCTAAAGAAGAGATATGGAACAAACTATGGACTCAAAACCTTTGGCCCAAAGTCTTCCAATTCTTATGCATCCTAGCTTCATGTTGGACCCTGACAAGGGAAAAAATAATCCAAAGATGTTATGAGGGACCATCTATCTTCTACCTCTACCACCTCGAGTAGGAAAGTGTCGAGCATCTTATCAACATATTCTATTTCTACTCTATAATTTGGGAAAAGGTGGCAACTATATTCACAAAATCAGATCCAACATCAATAGTATCATGGAAGCCATTGCTAACTCAAGATCTATAACCTTTAAATCCCATTCCTAAAAATGTTTTGGTGCCTTCTCCTAGGATTCATTCTGTAGCACCTTTGGTAGGAGAGAAATCAATGCATCTTCCAGGACTTAACTCATCTATAGATAACACTTGGAAAAATATTTTGGATTATATCGGGGAGAGTATTCATCTCATCTTTTAGTCTCTAGAAGAATAGAAATCCTTTGAATTTGAATCCATTCTTCTACAATAATTCCATATTTTCCCTACTTAACCGCTTCCTTGTCATTCTCCCTCTCCTTAATACACTTTGTTATCACCAAAAATTGATCATCTAGCCATAATTTATTAGATGGATCAAAGTACACCATGTAAGGCTAATTTTACCATAGTAAAATTGCTTTCACTATAAGAAATTACTTAATAAACCACATTTGTTAAGTTATTTATGGTTAAAACCATGAAGAATAATTAAATAAATCACTATTTATTTAATTATCTTGTAGGAATAATTAATTAAACCATTATTTAAGTAATATTCCTTGTCATATTTGACCCAATTATGAGAAATAATAGAAAATAATTAATTATCTTATTTTTCTCTAGGAATAATTAATTAACCACTAATTAGTTATTATTCCTTGTCAAGTATGACTAAATCCCCTAGGAATACTTAAATAAATCATTATTTGTTTATTATTCCTTAACCATATTTCTTGAGATAATATATAAATTATTTATTATTTCTAAATAAAAGTATTTAACTAATTTAAATAATTTTTCCCTCCAACCAAATATAATAAAATATTCCAAATGGTTAATTCTAGAATTTGGTTAATAATATTTTATTATTTCCCATTATTCGAGAATAACCTAATATTTTGTTATAAATAGGAGGGTTTTACATTTGTTCTTCACTTTCAATTATTTTCATTGTTGTAGCTCTGATTATTATCACTGTTGCACACCATCTTCTTTTTCATTTGAGTTCTCATTGAGCTCAAACATTTTGTTCACTGGGTTTTACACATTATAGAGGAGAGAGACTTTACAAAAGCTGAAGACATTTGAGGGTAGCCAAGAACCCATCCCATAGAGGGGGACAGGTAACATTATTTCTTCCCTTCACATGTGTTGTTTAATAAAATATATTCATTATATATCTAGTTTCCATTGGATTATTGGGGTTATTTGCACTTATTTTACTATTCCATTTTGTTATTTAACTATGTTTGTGGCATAGATCAGGTCTTTGATATGTTTTGTTTCTATCATTTGCTACATATCTACATTGTTTAATGGCCATTTTTATTGTTAGCATTGTTTTTCATCCACGACCTAAAGTAGTTTCTTTTCATACACATTCAAGAAGAATTCTACATAACAAATTGGTGACTCCACTGCACTTTTAATTCTGATCTGAAAACTTGGGTGACCTTCAATTTTCAGCTTAGGGTTTTTCTTTTTAATCTCTTAATGTTTTTTTACTAGCATTCTAACCCTAAATCAGTCAAATTTCTAACTTCTGTAAATTTTCTAGTCATTTCTGCAAGTCACTGGAAGCACCCGCGACAAAGAAGGCAAAATTTTCTGAGACTTGCCGCCCAAGAACTGAGGAGAAGAAATTACACTTTTCTACCCTAAAAGTGTGATATGGAGGTCTAGAGCACACTTTCTAGCCTAAAAATTGTGATATCCCTCTAAACAGGTCAATACCTACGGTTTTAGGGTTTCTAGGATTTTTTCTAATTTGTTTCTAGGTTTTTCTTAGAGTTGTCTGCTCGGTTGGTTGACCACTATCTTAGCTCTCTTAGGCCTTCATATACTATGTTTCGCTCATCAAAGTGGAATTTATCCCCTTAGGGCTTCTAGTATGCTTCCAACTTTATATGAGAAGTTTAGCTAAGTAAGAAGTTTGAGTTTTTGCATAGCTTTCAGCCCTAATTTCCAAATCTGTACCTTCCTATTTCAAATCTTCACAAATAGGTTGTTTCCATCCAAAGTTTCATCTTAAACCTTGTTTGGTCATTTTCCATAGGGTACCACTTCCTGCGGTTTTAGGGTTTCTAGGATTTTTTCTAATTTGTTTCTAGGTTTTTCTTAGAGTTGTCTGCTCGGTTGGTTGACCACTATCTTAGCTCTCTTTGGCCTTCATATACTATGTTTCGCTCATCGAAGTGGAATTTATCCCCTTAGGGCTTCTAGTATGCTTCCAACTTTATATGAGAAGTTTAGCTAAGTAAGAAGTTTGAGTTTTTGCATAGCTTTCAGCCCTAATTTCCAAATCTGTACCTTCCTATTTCAACTCTTCACAGATAGGTTGTTTCCATCCAAAGTTTCATCTTAAACCTTGTTTGGTCATTTTCCATAGGGTACCACTTCTTGCCCTAGATTTCACACCTATCCCCCTATCTTTGTGTAGTGATTCCCCCCCCCCCCCCCAAGTTTTTTGTTGTTGCTACACCACCTTCCAGCAGCATAGTGTCATTTGATCCCAGTGGCGTCGATGCTTAGATATCTTGGCATTTTTGTGTTTTTCTAGTTTGTTTCGCCACCAACCAGCACAATGTTTTCAAACCTAGTTTGGGAGGGGTTTAGAAGGTTTATTTGTTGTTAATTTTCTGTTTTTATTTTCAGTTTATTTCAACAATATTTTTCTTTTTTCAAACACAATTTGAGCTTAATTAATAAACACACATACACACACAAGCACCCTTAAGTGAAGGGAATTTTGTTTACACCACCAAGCCAAGACTTAACTTAATTAATTTATATCCCCACATAGAGACAAAAACATCTTGTTGATCTCCCTTCACCATTTTTGTGTCACTTGTGTCTTCCAACCGTTGTGCCACCATGGTGTTTTTCATGGAGACTCTTAGGCCTTCATCCCCAGTTTCTGCTTGGGCATATTACTCCTCACCATAGGGTTCGAGTCCATAGACCCCCAATTCCTCATATCAACTCCTCTTCTATTTCATCTAATTCCTCATCTGATTCCAAACCTCCTTCACTGCATACCTTCATCATGTTAGGAGCCACTACAGGTGTAGAAACCCAACTTGGTGTTGGCTCCAGTTCTACCTCTGTGGTCACATCTAGTGGAGCCATCTTAGGAACCATTCCATGGTTGGGTTAAGCCTCCTGAATTTTAGCCAGTTAATTAATGGCTCTATACACCATGATGTTGGTTAGCTAGCTATGTTGACTAAGCTTCCCTCTGACATTCCCAAGCTTGAGGGTAATTCTCGAGAGGACCCCACCAATTATTTCTACTCCTTCCATATGTGGTGTTCATCCAATTCCATCATCGATGATTCCATTCGTCTTCGGTTGTTCCAACGCACATTCACTGGAGACGCTACGAAGTGGTATGTTGACCAAGCTTGTGACACTTTCTAAAGAATTCATCTCATATTTTCAGTTACCTCTCCAATATGACACTGGTATGGAGCTCTTGATGGTATTTTGTCAGTCCTTTTCCACCCATCTTTCCAATCATGTCTAGGAATGACGTAGAAGGAGGAGCATGTGTCATGCTCCACCCTTAAAAGACCTTGTCTACCTCGATCGATTTCTTAGGACTCTTTTAGTGCCTATTTCCAAAGATGTCGCATCTCATTTTCCTTCGAAAAAGGAAGAGGCTCTCCAAACTTCTCTAAGATATGACTTGATTTATGCTCAATCTGGTTATGTCTATACCGTTATACCAAACCACCCCCATCATAGCGGTGCCAATGCACCGGGGGAATCTCACGTCACCAACAGTATCATTGGAGCTATTTCACTTCCTTCATCATATAATCAATAGATTTATGGCTATATAGAGGGGGGCACCTGTTCCTCTAACACTTATGCCCCTCCTACCAGCAACATGTATTCAGGACAGAGCACATCTTATGCATTCAACCAACCACATCAATAGATGTTAGGGCTAGCTAGTGCTCAACCTGTCTACCAGACCGTTGCCCATTCACCATCTTATACATATGCCGACCAAGCGCTCTAGCCCCTTAGACATTAGCACCACAGCCTCCCATGCATCCTCATTCCTAGTAGCCATCACCCCCTCAGGGTCAACTGTTTTCACAGTAGAGTGCGACCAATCCCCAAAATTTGAAGAAAAAGAATAAGGGGAAAGTTAATAAGGGTAAGCAAGGTAATCGAGGTAATCCACCTAATGAACCCTAGGGGGACCAACCTAACACCAACAACCAACAACATGGTGACCATCCGAAGAAGAACAAGGTTATTTCTATGAACAAGCCTTGTGCATGTTGTGGTGTACATGGCCATTATACTCATGAGTGTCTCATCTTACCCCAGATGCAACATAATTAGCTATGTCTGCATACCACGGTGAGTGAGTTGAAATATCAAAAAGGCATTCATCAAGAAAAGATACTTCAATATGTATGCATTCATCACCAATAGTTATCCTAGAAAGAAAATCAGCCACTACATTATCTTCCCACGTTTATCTAGGATTTTTATATCAAATTCTTGTAACAACAATAACCAACGCATAACCCTACCATTATTGACTCGTTTATTCATTAAAAAATGAATGGTAGAGTGGTGAGTGTGTACAAACACTTGATATCTCGTGATGTAGTGTCAAAATTTGTTGATGGCATGCACTACTGCAAGGAACTCTTTTTCTGTCACCATGTAGATACGTTAAATTGGAGTCAAATTATTGCTTATGTAATAGATAACATACAGTTTTCTATCCCCTAGCTGTCCCAATACAGCTCCCACAACAATATCAGATACATCTATGGCTATGTGAAATGAAAGACTCCAGTTTGGTCCTCACAAAACACGGGATGTTGATACACAATTTTTTAATTTGGTAAAGGTATTCTCGCATTTACCTGTCCAAACAAATTCGACACCTTTCTCAAGTAAAGAAAATAAAGGAGATGCACTGTTTGATTTTTTTCCTATAAATCTTCTATAATACCCTCCATTTCCCAAAAAACTGCGTACCTCTTTTTTTGTTTTGGGAATTGGAATTTTCAAGATTACCTCTATCTTAGTAGGGTCCACTTTAATCCAGTCAGTAGAAATAAGATATCCCAACACAATCCCTTCATTCATCATCATGTGACACTTTACAGTACTTAAAGAAACATTAATTTGTACACATCGTTCTAATACTTTTCCAAGATTAAGTAATGTTGTTTCAAATGCATTGCCATAAGGTGTAAAGTCATCCATATATATTTGTACACAGTGATTAAACATATATGAGAAAATTCCCAATATTTCCCTTTGTAAAATTTTTGGCACATTATAGAGTCCAAAAGGAAGAACCATGTATGCAAAGATTTCCCAAGGGCAGGTAAAGGTTGTTTTATCCTCATCTTCTAGGGCAATATGTATATGATCGTAACCACTAAATCAGTCCAAAAATGAAAAAAAAAAAAATCTTCCCATACAAGGTACCAAGGACCTAATCTATGAATGGCAGAGGGAAATGGTCGTTTGGGTGGCCTTGTTGAGTTATCTATAGTCTACACAGACTATCCATTTTCCATTATTTTTAGGAATGATGACAAGTGGGGATACCCATTAACTATCAAAAATTCGATAAATGAAATTGGCATTGAGGAGTTTCTGCAATTATTCTTTTACTACCTCGTTTAGTGCAAGGTTCGTACGTCTTTGTGGCTTCCTATCTAGATTGCAACCTTATTTTAAATAGATGTGGTGAGTGCAAAGGCTGCGATCATGGAAAATTTTAGAGGCTAATATTCGCCCATGGGCTAATTTTCTATACTTTTTCCAAAAAAAAGATTCGCTAATTTCCATTTTTTTGTAAAAGTGATTTGCTCAAATTTTATAGAATGAGATTATTTAACCCTAAAAATCGCCAAAAAATTATATGTAGACTATATAAAAATATTATCAATTTGAATATTTTTACAAAAATATCTCCAAACATTTTATAGTTTTCATATTATGGACTAGTGGGATTCGCCAAGATTTCTAAACTTTAAGATAAATTTCCATCCTTAAAATTTTTCGTGGCTGCGATGGATTCCTTTCATGTCTGTATAATCCCATGCAGACGCCTTTCTATACTTCTATAACAGTTGTAACAACATTTTTTTTTTCAACAATCAAGTTTGGATTGACATTTAGATATTTACCTGGTTCTATTTCAACTAGAATGTTGTTAATATTTGGGTTGGTCTTCATCTGTTCAAAGCCCAGGTCTTCCACAACATCTTCCTGCCCTGAGTCCTCAATAAAAGTAACATAAAGTAGGTTACTGATAAATTTATTTATAATATCATCTTTTGTCTTGTGTTTAAAGTACTAGGATTTTCCGAGGGTAAGAAGTGGCTAGGAGTAATCTGATTCGCGTTCGAATTCGTCCCACAAGGGGTTTCCCAAATCCATACTTGGTTTTGCTAGGGGGTAGAGGCTAAGGTTCTTTGTGGCCTATCCATCCGAAATTATAATAGCCCATACCTGCATCCTATAAATGCATCTATGGTAGCCAACCAAGGCCTTCCTAGAATCAAGGGATTCCCCCCAGGTTTGATTTAGTTTGTAAAATGAGGAAATCCGCTGGATATTTCCAAGAATCCACTATGATCACTATGTCTTCTAAAACCCCTTCAGGTTTAACACAATACTTGTCTGCTAATTCTAACACCATAGGTGTTTGTCTTAGTCTGTGTAATGCCAAAGTGGTGAAGAGCTCCTTGGTCATTTCATTGATTGTTGCCCCCAAATCAATCAATATATTGGCAATGGGCTTGTCATCAATGTAAACAACAACTGTAGGATTCCCTGAATTAAAATATCTGGTTAAGAGAGGCTAATCAATCATCAATTTGGACAAATTTCCCATCACGTGAATACTAATAGGATCCTTAGGCTTCCTTCTAGGTTTTTTTAACACACAAATCTCTTACTCTTTTTGCATAGAGAAGCACATATTTAATGGCTTTCAATAAAGGAATATATATGTGTATATTTTTAACTCCTTAAGAAAATTGGATTCAAGTTGTGGAATCATCCTAGTTTCAGCTAGTCTTTGCAAATACAGAGGATCCTCAGCTATCACAATTGAAACGGTTGTTACAAGTGTTGCCGCTTTACTCGAATTGGTTGTTTCTGGTGTAATTGTCCTTTCCAAGTTGGTTTTTATAGCTGTGACAACATCTTCAATATCTGTGGTATCTTCTCTAGGTGACTCACGCTCTTCTTCAGTAATAACAGGGATTTTTTTGGATTAATCAGTTTCCCTAATCAAAGATGAATTTCATTACATCCGATGGGAGTAATTTAGTAAGTCTAGAAAGTAGTCGTGGCCTCTATGTTCTGGGTTGCCTTATTATTTTGGTTAGGATTAGGTTGCACAGGTAATTGGGGTTGTATAGGAGGTGTAGCAGCAGGTGTCTGAATAGGTGGCAGCTATAATTATTGTTGCATTGGTAATGCAAGGGGGGTTGGACCTAAGGAATTTACTCACCAATTTTGAGGCTAAGGATATGGTTGAGATGGAGGGTATTGGAAAGGTGGAGAGGGAGACCATTGGTTCCAAGGTGAAGGAAACTATGCTGGAGGAGGAGTGGAATACCATGAAGGAAATTGTTGAGCATTATATATATTATTCCATGGATTAAAAAAAGAAAAGTCTTGAGACATACTCGGGGGTCATGGTTCCCATGGTTTCTTGGATCCCATAAAATAGGAGGACTGAACTTCCTCGCTTAACTCTTTAAGCATTGCTTCCACTCTAGGAAGCTCTGGGCAATAGCTTGTAGAATGCTCTAGATCACAAATGTTGCACAAATTGATGTTGTTAACTTTGTATTCCCTCAATGAGTGTTTCTCCTTTCATTTTGGGAAAAATACAACTAAGGCTATATCAGCTTCAACATGTGATTTCTTCACTTGTGTTGTCATTATTTAAGCAGATAAGATATTGAGGAGCTTAGTTTTAAGATTTTCAAACAACTTTACAATCTCGACTCTGGTCACACATCCATTTGTAGATTTTTGTATCCTAACAGAGGCATCCCATACCATACTTCTTCCTCATAATGACCCTCTCGAGCATCTTAGGCAAATCTTTATTACCTCATCAAATGATTCTTGAGATATGTCTACTTTCCTTAGTATATTCAGTGTATCGAGGAAATCATCTCTCATTCCCCTTATGAATATAGTCTTCTAGATTTCTTGATCTAAATCACTATGTTTAGATATCTACAAGTTATAATGGAATCATTCCACATAATCCTCCAAGATTTCTTCCTCCTTTTGTGTCATCCTTAATATTTATTCCCTCAAATGCCTGGTCCGACAACAGTCCTCATACTTTGATAGGAATGCAACTTTCATGTTGCCCCATGTCCGAATGGTAGCAGAACCTGGTCCCATGAACCATCTCAATGTTACTCCTTTTAGAGTAGCAGGGAACAATTTCAACTTTTGAGCATCCGAAGTATAATCATAGCTCTTGCACAAGACATCAAATTCAAACAAAAAGTTGTCAGGGTCTTCTACAGTCATTCCTTGAAAACATGGAAGGGTTGATAAAGGAATATCTTTCATGGGAGCTTCACCCCTTATATCACCTATTGGGAACTCAAAGGCGGTAACGGTTGCACCTGTTTTGTTATTTTTATTATTGTCTCCCATTGTAGGTTCTCCTAATCCTTGTTGTGATGAGCCTCCAAATTTTCTAGGTGAATGTCCTATGAGTGAAGACTCTTGAGATGCTAATTCAGGTTGCTCAGGAGTTGGATGTTTCACCGCACTGCCCGAATCTAGATACTGACAAGTAAATGAATGCTCTTCCAATTCAGGCCCTTGGTTCTCCCCCTCGGTTTCCCCTTAGCCCTCAAACCTAAAGTCCAGACCATTAGTTTCTCCCAGTTGTTCTTGAATTGAGTCTACGGTTTTGGGAGTATGTATACTAGTTTGAGGATGATGATGTCCTGAGACAGAGGAACCATATACTTTTGACCTTAATATGGGGGTAACAACCTTTTGTGGCCCTATTTTTCTTTACCCCTCTGCGCGTTTGAATATTCTTTCTCTACTTTTGAGATTAGCTCGCGAATAAATGTTTTCCTCCCCAAATGTGAGCTCTTCGTGTTACTTTTATGACCTGTTTTTCCTATGGATTTATTAGAGTGGTTTTGTTTGGTATATCTTCTACTCACACACCCTACACATGCACCCTATGTGTAATTATCTCAAACCCTAAGTGTCTCATATTCTATAGTGGTGAGCCCACTCAAGTATGTTAGAGTGATGTGCAGGTTCTTACCTCTCGTCTTACCACCCAACGTTTGTAAAATTGTGAAAACTTCTAAAGAAAATTCAAAATCTCATACACACCCTAAGTGTTCTAATGTTCAGAGTGGTGAGCCAGCTCAGGTATGTTTGAGTGAAGCGTAGGTTCTTACCTCTTGTCTTACCGCCCAACACCTGTGCACTGGAAACACTATACTAGCAAAAAAACTTGGCTGACTGTATCGTCAACTATCTTCCCCAGCAACGTTGCCAAAATTTTGTGTTGGTTTAATCACTTTTTAATTTTACTGAACCACAACCATGTAATTGTCAATTAGGGTAAGTCTGTTTATTTTAAAGGTGTTTGCAATATCTGTGCCGATACATAACATCCAAAGAAAGAAATAAAATACCTTAAAGAAGTTTCATGGAACACAATTGCAGAACTTAAAACACTCATGAAAAAATTAAAAAGCATTCTACAGGAATGAAATTACTCATCACACTTCATATTTTATCAAGAAATAGGTGCACCATACACAATATTAATGAAACTGTATCAGTTTATCAAACATTACAGTGCTAACCAATCCATCGTAACAACATATAATGAATCTGAAAAACATAAGTAAATTTTCTCTACGAATTATATAGCAACAATAATAAACCCACACTTAACGAAAAAAAAAACAATTAATCTACTACTACTGCTACAATCCCTGCTAAAGAGGAGGACCCTTTCTCCCTAGCAGGGCCAAGGATGGAATGAGAACTATCTAGGAACTCAACACAAAGTCTATAAAAGCATCATCAGAGATTTTTTGTATTAAAAATAACTGTGAATTACAAGATCAAAATGTCAATACTATCTTGTGTTGATTTTTCCCTTTCATGGAAATAAATCCTTTTATGATGTTTACATACCCAAACATAGGGAACATATCAATCATGAGAATCTTGTGATTCTCATGTTGATTGGTATTAAAATAAAAATAGAAATTGTTACAGATTGTTTCTAAATACAAGGCCAATTAAAGTTACACCATCCTCTAGAATCATAACCATTGAGACCCTTTGACCACCCGCAGATAATTCATGCTCCTTGACAAATGTCTTGTGGAATAGTACCCATGACCTTTGAAAGTTGCGGTGTAACAACATCTCGCATTATAACAACAACTTGAGGTGTAACAACAAAATTGTAACAACAAATTTTCAAAGTATAATTGTGAGTAACAACACAGTTGTCTATCCTTTGGCCTTGAGTTCATAGGCAACACCTGAAAGGAAAAGAACCAGAAAACTTTTTCCACACTCACTCTAGTTAGCCATAAAAAATATATCACTTCATTCAATATTTAATGAAAATGGAAAAATAATATGTCAAAGAAAGAGTTTCTCTTGTAACCAGATAAAATGATAATTAGGACATAAAGTCCATGGGTTTAAAGAGAAAATGGTTAAAAATGGGGAAATGGGTTTCTAGAATATGCTCAAAAATTGCACCCAACAGCTAGTCTTCCTCCTTTTTCTGATAAAAAAAAAGTACATATCTATGATCTTCAAGACCCTTTTGCCACTTTCTTGCCGTCATCAGAATAGGTAGATTTTGTTGTATTCATGGACCGTGGATATTTTTCAGTTGGAAGTTTGAGTTGCCATCTTTTAGGATTTCCTTGAGAGAGTGTGAGAAAAAATCAGCCTAGTGGCAATCTACTGGATTGGTTACATTAGATTTTTTGTATTATTTGATTCAATAATTTTTCAGCATGCTAGAGTAAGAAGTTGTGTGATGAATAAGCTTGCATTTCAAGCATCATTTCAACACTATTTTCAACAGTCGTTTAGGTTGCAGCAGAGTTAAGTGTGGATTTGATTGTAGTTGAAAGCTTTCTTTTAGCAATGAGTAGTTGATTGGTTTCAATTGTTAGTAAAAAAACATGAATTCGAAATTTACAAATCTGGAAAAGAATAGGCTGTTGGTATAAGGGGTTGGGATTAGCCCAACGGAAAGGCACCTGGTCTACAGGGATTATTTGTTACTTCACAAGGTGACAACCTCCTCGTTCAAGCCAGTTGTTATCACAATTCACAGTTTCATGGGAAACTTAATGTAATTTTGTGTTCTAAATTTTAAACAGTTTTGGGATGCATTGACAGATAGTTTGTAAGCGTTGTTTTAACGATTCAACAGGAAAAGCGCTGAAAAATTAAATGTTAACGAATGTTTTAATTTTTTTAACAAGCAAGAACTGACAAATTAATTGGTATCATAACCTATAATCATTTGAAATATGACGTTGATAAATTAGTTGGTGTGACATGTTATTAAATTTTCCCAAAATGAAGAGTTATTGAATTTACCACTGCCAAATGTGATAATCATTATCAAATTTAATGGTGTGATTGAAGCAAGGACAAGAGGCTTTGATCATGATAAATATCATGCAACATATTCATGAACCAAGCTTTAGTTTTGAAATCAAGCTCGAGATCCTTGTTGAGCTTAATATTTTGAACATGATGACAAAACTTTGTTTTTTACGACTGTTTTTTCCTCTAAAATATAGTAACTTTGGGCGTAGTTTTAAAACATATGGAAACGGTGTTTTGAAAACAAAAAGAGGTTTTTATTGGGAGAATTCTCCTTTAAAAACACCTCTCTCATATTTTACACAACTATAATGGTTTTGGAGATACAAAGGGATAATTGGACCTTATTTTTCAAGAATTCACTAGATTTATTTTCTTGAAAATGTCTAGTCAATAGTTGATGAGCCACCTCATCATTTCAATTTTTTTGAGCCAATACTGAATTTAGAAATAAGATGAAGATATATGCCTAGGATTATAGGAAAATAGTTGAATACATGTGGCAATCAAAGATATATTAAATATCATATTTATGGCAATGCTTATAGTTTCACGAGTGCTATGTTTTTATAGACGATATACCTAAATGTTTTGGCAGTGATTGTGTAATGTGTTGAAGATATTTTCTTTACAATTGGATATTTTTTATAAGAGGATGTGGGTTAAAAATACATGGAAATTTCCTTATTTTGGCAACGAATATGAGCAACTAGCTTATTTTCTTAGTGAAACATGGATTTCTAATTTTGATCAAACAGTTGCAAATTTTCAACAGGCAGTTCCATGATATCAATAAGTGGTTCCAGATTTACCTCCATAATATCAGCAGGAAGTTCAAGACTCCTTCAGCAGATTGGTAGTGAATGGATGAAATATTTTCTAGATATAGTTCAAGAATTAGAAATATATATATTTATAATATTTTGTTATATTTGGTATATTAAATCTTTTCGAAATTTCATGAATTTGGAAATGATGTAATATGTCTATAAGTTGGATTAACAATATAAAAGAGGGGTTCAAACCTGAGGAGTCTTCAAGACCTTTTTTGTTTTAGAATTTAATTAATAAAATGCAAGATCAAAGGACCATATCTTTGGCTGCAAAGATTCATGTGACAATTATTTTCAGTGAGTGTCTTCTATATGTGTTTGTGATTCCTACTGAGTTTCATTGAATTATGTGTATTCGATATTTGAGAAGATAATAATGAATTAAAATTCATCATTAGATGTTGTATTTCACAATATTCAAATACTTATCACTTAAGCCCTATAAAGTTGCTCTGGGATTCATCCTTCATGCCAAATTGCAAGGGATTGTCTTCTCCTTTCAACTTGCTACCCTCTGATAATTTAAGTGTCTAGGAAAGAGTTGTCTACCTTTAGTTTACCACTCAGTGATCATGCAACCAACTTCTTACATACCTTTGTGTTTTTCATGTATTACGACTGCATCGTCCAATGGATTGTCTCTCTTTCCTAACCAAGATTTTTTCAACCCCCATCCTAGTTAAAAATCTAGCCACTGAGCGTATTAGTGAAATGCTATTGAAGTGACCTTGAGTAGTAGATTCATAAAGAGATTCCTCCGTAGATTGAAGGGCCAAATTTCAATCCTAAAGTGGTTTGAAGGTTTCCTTGCTTTTTCTCCCCTCGACCAAGGTAACTTCTAAGTGATAACAAAACCCATGGAGTCCTGTTGCAAATTTGTGTAAGTTGAGCTTAATTGAAAAAAGTTAAAATAATTAGAGGGAGTCGACCTTGACCTCACAACCCTGAGTACGTTAGTTAGTCGATCACTCGATTCTAAGTAGTCGGTGTACGTTTTGGTGAGAAAACACCACAGCCGCCGACCAACCTTTTTCCAAGTAAAAGTATCAAGAAGTGCATGGACCAAATTCCATTTAGATTTTATTATATTATAAACCCAAGGTTAAGGACAAAAAACAACAAAAAAATAAAGGACGGATGTTGATTGTTTCTCATTAAAAGAAAAAATAAAGGATTCTGACATGAGGGAGGAAATAAGTTAAAATTGGGGTATTTTCTTATATAATAGATGGGGAAATTATTTTTTGGGGGGAACCATCACAAATTCAGTTTGTCACCCCCTAAAACACAATCAAGGAGTGTGCATGGTGAATGAATCTTAGTAATTTCAGCCATGTTAGGTACTCATGCACAAAAAACTATGTAAAAAAAATAAATGAGATCTAAAAATTACAATGATGTTAGGTACTCATGTGAAAATAGAGAGGGAAAGAGGGAAAACACAATGAGAATAACCCCATCCCCTACCCACCTTTGTAACAGCCCTGGTGAAAATTCCATGTAATAAAAGTTAATAAAGGAAAAAATAATAACCACGGATGATGTGTCACTTATTCCAAGTTGAATATTGGGAAAGACATCCTAGTGTGGGTGTTCATTTGGTTTATTATGGCTAAGGAAATTGGAAAAGATAATGGCTAAGGCTTTGGAAAGGAAAAATGGAATTTTTGGCACATTTATTTATGAAAATAATGGAAATTAGGAGAAAAGGGAGGTGAAAGGTCTCAGGTTGCATGTGAGGAGCAAATTGAAGGAAAATAATGAAAAATGAAGAAAATAGAGGCCTAATTTATAAAAAATCTTCTAATAATCAGTTGGTACCTTTTTGTTAGTTTATTTTTAGGGTTCTCTCATTATTCTCTCTCTCTCTCTCACTCTTGTACACTTAGAGTTTTCTTGGAGCACTTTGACATTGGAACAATAAAGGTAGAGAAGGTAAGAGGAAGGAAGGTCCAAATAAGGAAGAGAGTAATTCTTTATAGGTATCACTTTGCACGTGTGTTTTCCTTGCTAGATTTGGCATACATGGTATTGCATGTGGTTCTTTTGTTGTTATGGCATGGGTTTTTCCAGATGTGATAGTGTTTTTCACCTAGCCTTTCCATTTCTAGATAGCCATGGTGTAATGGGGCTCTCATTTCTTGGTTGAGTTGTATTTTTGGATGGATTCAATGCAAAGTGAGGTGTATCTTTGAATGATAGAACACATGGCCTACTTACCCCTAAACTAGACTGTGAGTTGCGTAAACCATATTTTGTGTTGCCTTAGTGGGCCTAGGAATCCTCGACCGGTGAATGGCAAGATATACAGTAAATCCTAAAGGTGGGTGCTCTCCATCAGGCCTAGTAATCCTAGGATGGGATATGCGGTAAAGCCTGGAGAGTGGGTATCAATTTAGGGCCTAGTGATCCAGTTTAGATTGTGGTAAATACTGAGAGCCTAAGAGACAGGAAAAGTCCTCACAGTGTAGGTGGAGAAATCTGGTGGCATCCATGCTTGTTTTGGCCCAGTGAGCCAGGATGCGTTATGGTAAATATTGGTTTCTAATGATGAGGGTAAGGTGGTTTAGCCTCGAGATGCCTTGGTTGGTTCTTTTCGTTTGAGTCCCACATTCATGCTTGGAATATTGCATGGGGGTGAATGGTTGAAGAGAGAATTGGCTCAGCCATTCTATGGTTGGGTGGAACATGGTAGTCCCGTCCCGGGTTGGCTTTTTTATTCATTAATAAGAGGTTCTCCCCTTGATATCTTATGTATAAATGTATTGGTTTATATGTGGATTTTATGGTTGATTTATATTTGATATTTCTATTGTTATTATGCTGGTTATAAACATGTATTATGACAATGATGATGTATGGAATTCATCATGTTTTTATTTTTAAATGAATGGACAATGTATCTATGACCTAATAGATGATAATGTAGCTAATGGTATAAGGGAACAATGCTTCTCAGCGATTCTCAAATAAGTATGAGACCCATCTGCTTAAATATGTTGTTTATGCCTATAGATTACATATTTGTGATATGTTTGATGAAATTCCTGTCATGGCTAGTAGGGGTCCATTCAAGCCCTTGTTCAAGTAACTTCATTTTGTTGGAAATAATACTGAGAGGGGGGGAGGGGTGAATCAGTATAATCATATCAATGTAACTTTTTTATTTCCATATTCAGATTCATATATGCTACTTCAGCTAAGGCAAATCGCGTGTATACACAACTATGTGTAATGCAAAGTTAGTTGATCCTTAATGAGTGCATCAGAACATTATTAACCATATGAATAGTAAATAGGAGTAGTAAAATAGAACAGATCATCACACATAAGAAACACACATGAACACCATGATATAAGGTGGAAACCTAATGTGGGTGAAAACCACCTGCTGCAATTCGTCTCTATCTTCCTTTAATAAGAAACTTCTTTTTACAATATTTCTGTATTGGAGTAGTCTTATACCAATACACAGGCTTCTACCTGCAGAAGGCTACAACCTTCTCTCATTTTCCAGTTTCTACTAGAAGGGAGCTACAACCCCCTTAGCTCTTGTACTAGCCGATCCATTTACTAGTACGTAGGCACCAGCCTACTAAAGGCTCCAACCTTCACTCATTTTCTAGCTGCTACTGGAAGGGAGCTCCAACCCCCTGGCTCTTGTACTAGCCGATATGTTTACCAGTACATAGGCGCCAGCCTACTGAAGGCTACGATCTTCTTTCTTCCTCAAGGGACCACATTTCATAAATTTTCATACTTGACACTCCTGAAGCACAACACCATAATCTGAAGGCCACATTTCATCCAATTTTCATACAAAATTAATCATCACTGCAATAGACCCATCAACTACACCTGCATCACCGATATTTGAATCACCCAATATTGAATCACTGAAACCGTGTCAACTACACACTCACTAGAACATAGAATAGATAACAGAACTCTGCAACAATAACCAGATCCAACTACAACTTCAAATATCATATCTCATAATGTATATGCTACTATTATGAACCAAACCGACGTACATACGTGCTTTTACCAAAGCCAACCCACATACAGATCTGCCAATATTTACTCATAACTTTGCAGCTATTCTAGACATCAGTCATACCCAGATCATAACATTCATACAATAAAACATGCATCAATAATTCAGATCTAGTCTATCCATAATCAAACCATATAATGATAAACATTCCAAGCCTTAAGATCTTGATCCATCATTCATCATCATCCACATGAGCGCATCCTTGGTTTAGATCAAGCAAAGCAACCCATAACCAGCAGATCAGAAATTCATCTTTTCCTTACTTCCCCTTGGCCTAATGGCCTTCTCCTTACATAGGTTTAGGCTTCTCTCAATACCATGGTCCAAAAACATGTAGAACCAATACTTTGGACCCAATACCTAGGGTCAAAACTTTGGACCAAATACCACAAACCAAAACTTAGTTTTCCGACATGTATGCGCCTTTCCTTTTGTGAACCTGCATGTGTACGTATATGTGCCTTTTGTTCTACTCATCAGCGTGTATATGCACTTTCATCAAGGTTAACCTGTGTATACCTCTCTCTTGACCTGTTGTACTATGATCTGTCATCTGATTGAGTTGCCACCTGTATCATACCTCTGAGTGAGTTGCCATCAAGGACAACACCTGTATCATATTGCCAACAATCTCCCCCTTTGGACTTGATGGCAACCACCACACCAAGTCACTCTCCCCCTTTGACATCAAGGGCAAAGGGCGGACCAAGATATTCTCTTCTTTGATATACATTCTACTATCCATGCTCCCCCTGAGTACATGCTGAAGTTTTTGATTGAGCTCCCCCTTTGTACATGCCAAGTTGTACCAATTCGTCCATGCTCCCCCCTGAGCACATGCAAGGTCTACAAAAGCATAACATGACTCTATACATACATTGCCAATGACGTTCCTAAAGACTCATACATACATCAATCTCCCAACCAAGTTGGGATACACCATTTTTTACTCAAACACAAGAACCATTACATCATCCATCCCATGCATAGTGGGGTAACAAGATACATCATATGACTCACAAAGACCAAGGACCTAAACAAGACCATGACAGTTATCAGTAGCTATCATACACTATATGATCTGCATTATAAGCATCTTAACCTGCAATCCATTCTCTTGGTCAATGAACAATCAGTAGCAAGATATGTCAATAAGCATCATCACCAATGACTTCTAACCATAATGCCAACAATGCATTATTTGAAGCATCTGCTCCCCCTGAGCCTGTGCCAACCATCATATACCACAACAGAACTATTTCTTGAGTTTGTTCTGCTATTTTTCTTCAGATCTCCACATACGCGACTATGCAGTGTCTAATTCGCATATATATGCGACTTGTCTTCATGATACCTGTGTATGATATTTAGAACACTGATGTTCCACACTTTCATCTTCCTCTGAGTCTGTCATGTCTGTGTACTGCTATGCCGCATCTTTCTGGCTGTACTTCCTTTTTCTTCCATATTTTTAACTGTGATTATGTTTTCTCCTTTTGGTATGGTTCCCAAAAGCTTCTCCTACATTCCTTTGCTATGTGTCCAAGCTTGTTACATGCATAACATCTTACATGTTTCATATTCCTTCTATCGCAATCAATAGCTTTGTGGCCAAACATATTGCAAGAAAAACAATATCCCTTAAAGTATCTGGAACGTGATGATCTTTCTGAGTGATGGTCTTGAACCATTCTACTTATGCATCTGGCTGCAACATGTCCAAGATTATGACATACATAACATTCAACATTATTCATCGAAGGAAATAATCATATATCACTTCCACAGTTAGGAGCAAAAGATATTCTTTGAGGAATTTCTTTCCTTGGCTGTTCATGGGGTTGTCTTCTCATCTCCTTGTTGAGCATTTCAGATTTCTCATTAGAGTTCCTTACCTCACCTTGTGATCTAGATTCACCTTCAACAGATTCATAAAAACCAAGACCAGTTTTGATAGCATGCGACCTTTCACTACTAAGAATATCATCCAAAATCTTAGTACTGTCTTGAAATCGTAATAGTTTATCCTTTTCTTCTAATTTACCTTTCAAGATATTTACCTCAACCTGATGTTGTTCTTCCTTTTCCAGACATTGCTTCTTCAAAAT
>APFE030571567.1:117744-148513 GCA_000404065.3 Pinus taeda
AAGAAATATTATTCAGGAGAGTTCAAAATATTCATGGATTTCTAACGAATTGTTTAAAACAGGGCCAGACCTTGTGATCAGAAGATGTGTTAGGGAAGATGAAATGCCTGATATTCTCAAAGCATGTCATGATGAACCTAGTGGTAGACACTTTGCTGAAAAAAGGATAGTCTATAAAATCCTCTCTTTAGGATATTATTGGCCATCTCTCTTCAAAGATGCAAAACAATATGTCAAAAGGTGTGACAGCTGCCAAAGAGTAGGGAAACCTACCCTTTCAAATGAAATGCCATTGCAGCCACAGGTACTCATTGAACCCTTTGAAAAATGGGCTTTAGACTTATTTGGACCTATTAACCCGCCATATAAACAAAGAAAGTATATATTGGTATGTACTAATTATGTCACTAAATGGGTAGAAGCCAAAGCATTATTTTCTGCTACTGAGCATTCAGTTATTAGTTTTCTTTATGAGGATATTTTTACTCGTTTTGGTGTTCCAAGAGAAATTGTGACAGATCAAGGAGGACAATTCACATCCAACCTAGTGGAGAAGCTGATGGAAGAATACAAAGTCAAACACAGAAAATCTACTCCTTACCATCTGCAAGCAAATGGTCAAGTGGAGTCTACAAACAAATTTCTTGAAGGCATCATTACCAAGACTGTTCATCTACACAGAAGAGATTGAGCAGAAATGCTTCCTGAAGCCTTATGGGCCTACAGAACTACATGGAGGAATAGAACAGGACATTCTCCCTATGAACTTGTTTATGGGAAAGAAGTCCTGCTCCCCATTGAGTTCCAAGTTAAAACTTTCAAGATAGCAGTTCAGTTGGGAATGGATCTATCAGAAGCCCAAAAGCATAGAATGGAGCAGTTGAATGAACTAAATGAGATCAAACAAGAGGAAATCCTAAGAACTGATCTAGTTCAATATCAAAGAACTAAGTGGCATGACAAATACATCAAAGAGAAAAAGTTTCAAGAAGGAGATTGGGCATTGCTATTTGATTCCAAGTTTAAAGATTTCAAAGGTAAATTTCAAACTCATTGGCTTGGGCCATATGAGATTGACAAAGTCTTTAGCAATGGAGCAGTAAGAATCAAAATCATTGATGAGTATCAAACTCCTCTTATTGTGAATGGTCACAAATTAAAGATCTATCATAAGCCACTCTCAAAGGAGGAATTTGTCAAAATCTTTCAAGATAATTCTGCAATAAGGCTGGTGAAGAAGAATCCTTCTTCTCCACCAACCTAGTCTTTGTTCTTTTCTGTTTCAAAATAAATAAATAAATAAATTTGTATAAGCCTGAAAACCAATCACTGATTGGTAGTCTTATTCAGAAAATACAAGGTGAAAATCAGAAACTTCTGACGCCCTGTATTTTCCAAAAAAAAAATCTCTCTCATTTCATTCATAGTTTCATGTCACTTCACTTCATTTCACTTCACTTCACTTCATTTCATTCCATTTCATCATCACATTCCACTAATAAAAGCCCTTTCATGACCAATTTTAATATATCATTCACTCAGTCATCATTCATTTCCATCCATCTCCATTCAGTCATATGATCACTGTGTTAGTTTCCGCAACTAAAAACTGAATTCGCAGTTGATCGTTGATTCCACGGCTAACACTGTTATTCAGAATTGACAGTTAGATGTTAGCCAAATAATGATGAGAACCAAATGCAGGTATGGAAAAGGAAAATATTTTGAAGATATAAAGCACCTAAAGCAACAACAGGAAGCAGCCAATCAAAGGTCCGTGGACGGAAGTGGTAAGATTCTAAGGTATAAGAAAAATTCATTTCAAATAGAATTTTAAAGCACATTCTATATAGTTGTGAAACCATTGGCTCCATTATGTGTAATGATTCACCTTGATAGCTCTCATAACTTCTCCATGACCTTTGCATAATTCCACCACAAACTTTGCATTAATTTTTAACGGTGATCCGCCTCCGAATTTAACTCATGTTTAATTGTACATTAGCATTCCACCTGTTGAACCGAGTAATCATGAGGACATAATCTATTTGACCACGGCTCTTTCCTCCCGCACAAATCCGCAGTCATTTTGTGAGCATGCTAACGTCTATTCCGCAGCCTTTCAATTGAAAGTTCTACCAAACTCACTCTATTTCCATACTATCCCATTGAAGTTGCGTTTGTTATTACTGGCCTGTTTACATAAGCCTCCACTCCATGAACTCATTTTCACTACACGTTCTTTGTTCTTCCATTTACAACTACTGGTTTTTCTCCACAATCCTTCTCCATCTCCCGCTAACACAACCGTTTCACCTCCGTCAATCCATTACTCATAGTCCATCATTCACAGACGTATTTTTAAGGCAGGAGGAAGGAATGGGCCTTCTAGTAAGAACAGAGCCGGATGGGCCTAAATTCATGGAGGGTTATCCACAATTGAAAAGCATATTAAGGAAGGCACGGTGGCTACAGTTCATCCAAAAATTCAGAGGTCACAATAAAGAAGTCACGAAGACATTTGCAAGGTCTTTTAATGGCGTGGAAGTTGAGGTTGGAGATCCTAAATTTTCAGTCATAGAGGCATCTATTGCAGTAGCAATGAAACTCCCATAGGAGGGGGAACGGTTGTTCAAGAACAAAGACTTTTATGAGAGGGCCTGGAGGATTATTTTGCATAACCCAGGTATGGATATAACCGTTTTCAAACGTGGAATCCTTGTTTCTGCTCTAGAGGAAAAGTGGACTAGTTTATTATTGATAATCCAGAAGTTTATTACATGTGAAGGACGGTTTGGGTCGATGTACATGTACCACATCCGGTTGCTAATGAATTTTCTAGAAAATCAAACCATTAATTTGCCTTATTTCTTGTTGAGTAGCCTGAAAAAGATGTCCATAACTGTACAAAAGAATATGGATGACGTAGATCCCCACCTTTACCATCACGACCTTGTTAAAATTTTGATTGAAAAATAGTTGAAGGAAAGAAAGAATACTTGGGAACAGTTCTTGATTAGAAACTTCTTTCAGGACCCACCTGAAACACCTAAAAGTAGTTCAGCAAAGAAAAGTAGGAGAAGGAAAACAACTGTGAACATTCAGGATACTCCTACTAACATAACTAAAGAAACTAGTAAGGAAGAGAAGTTGTCTAAAAGTAGGAAAGAAAGAACTGAGGTTAGGAAGTAAGGGAGACTAAAGGAGAAAAGAAATATTGAAGCTGCCTATCAAACCCCAGAACCTTCCTCAGAAGAGGATCAAATACTTTCTGAAATACTAATCTACCTTAAGGAACAATCAGCTATAGCAAAGAGAAAATGGAAAGAAAAATAGAGTGTGGAGAAAGGAGACACCAGCTCACAGAATCTAAGGGGGAGCTCCAGACTTAAAAGAAAATTGAAGAAAGTACAAACTAAAGGGGCCCACTTCATTAACTTAGGAGGGGAAACACCAGACCAGTCTCCAACAATCCCTCCTGGCTGTAGCCCACAACATACTCCTATTTCTCAACCAAATTTTGAGATCATTCCTTCTCAACCAGATTTTGAGATCAGTCCTTCTCAGGTAGATTTTGGGGTCAGCCCAAGAAAGGCTACACTTGAGATAGATCCAACCCAGCAAGAAATGTATGATTTTATTGAATGGTTGGAGAAGACTGCAACAGATCAAGGCACTTCATCTACCCAGCCTAATACAGCTCAGGAAGCTTTAATCCAATCACTAAAACAGGAAGTTTTTGAACTGGAAGTCCTGAATAGACACATCAAAAGAGAAAATGAAACATTTAAAGAACAAAGAAGGTTGGATAAAATTATTCACGACAACACCATGTTGCATCTTGGGCTGTGGTAGAAGAAAAATAGGAAATTGAAGAAAAAGAGCAGGAGGTTGAGCAGAGCTCTTATCAACCTCAAATACAGGTGCCTAATGAGGAAGCCTAGGATGACAGTGGTACCAAAGAAGAAGAAAAGAAGGCTGGATGTATTAGCATAGGTCTCAGAACACATGAACTAAAGGGAGGATGGTCACAGTTTTGGTTGCATGAGGACATGCAACACCTTCACGGTGGGGGTATGTTGAGCCCTGAAACTACATCTCTTCTACAGACTTTCCTAGACCTTTTTCCCATCGCCAGTGTCTCATAAGCTATCAAAGATCATTACATATTGATTCTAAAAGTGCATTTAAGTGGTTTTCTAACTATATTTTTGTGTTTTCTATTTGACTTAGATTTTTCTCATCAACTGCGAAATGCAACCACTTTCCACAGTTGACTCGAGATTCTGCAACTGTTTTTATTGATCTCTAGGTTACATGTGTCAGCAAGCAAAACGAGGCACGTGGGCAATTCAGGAACGATCTGGACATGGACCAAGTCCTATTGGTTCAACCAAATTCGTAAAGGAAAGCCTTGGTCAAACGATGATCAAACGAGGATTTCTACAGCAAACAGGTCTCCATTTTCAACACGTGAAAGGTCCAAGACCGTTCCTAGAACCATGGATTCATTTTGATAGTTGTAGACTACCTCCACGATGCAAATCCAACATCCACCTTTTGGTAGATTGAATGATCATGGCAACCAATACGCTAAGCTCATGGGTTCTGTCTTTTTTACGTGTCCTCTGTTGAAGGTGTTTGATAGGGAAAACAGTTATGTAATTTCCTTTATAAATAATGCGTTTGCAAATACATGTAGCTAGTTTTTGATATAGTCTTGTTGTTAGTTTATGTACTATATCGTAACATTGGTCCTGCTATTGTAACGAGGGGATCCTTCCTCTGTTTTGTAATATAGAAATACTTTGTTTTATATGACTGTGTGAGCGTAATTTCAGACTGATAGTGTGTTAACCAAGGCCTTGTAGAGGGCCCCTACTGGCTAAGGTTTTGTTTCTTTATTTTTGTAAAGTTTTCATTTGTTGTTTTCTTATTTTCATTGTAGATATTTCATAGTTTGTTCACCTATGTATATTTCATAATTTAGTTATGGTGTTAATGTTTCATTCCTGTACATGATTTTCCAAGCACTGTATATTTTTTCTAACACTGATCAGTGTGTTTCAGGATAGGCTATGCTCGAGCTTTTTCATATAATTTTTGCAATAAATAGTGACATGAGATTGGCCTCTCTGCTGAATTTGTTTTTTTTTTTTAGCTTTTCAATTTCAGTTATGCTTTGATTTCGATCTTATTCATTTGTTGTTGTTAGTTAGTTTAGATATAAAATTCTTCATGTCATTTAACATTATCTCTAGAGCCATGGCTTAACCCCGAAAAGCTACTTGGCGAGCTATCGGATTATGAGTGAGGTGATTTGATTTTACTTTCATTTCTGCAGTTAGATATCAGGTTCTTCATGACATTTGACGTTATCTCCAGAGCCATGGCTTAACCCCAAAAAGCTACTTGGCGAGCTATCAGATTATGAGTGAAGTGATTTGATTTTACTTTTATTTTTTTTTGCAATTTGATATCAAGTTCTTCATGTTATTCAGGTTATCTCCGGAGCCATGGCTTAAGCCCAAAAATCTACTTGGCGAGCTATCGGACTATAAGTCAAGTGACTTGATTTTACTTTCATTTTCAAGTAGGTAATTTAGATATCAATTCCTCATGTTATTGACGTAATCTCTAGAGCCATGGCTTAACCCCGAAAAGCTACTTGGCAAACTATCGGACTATAAGTGAAGTGAATTGATTTTACTTTTGTTAGTCTGCAATTTTTGGTTTGTTTGAGTGCAATAGCTTAAATTTTATTTCTATATTTAGATGAGCAGCAGAGACAATGATTTCATGATCAGTATTTCATCATTTGTTTGATTTTAATAGCTGCACATTTACATTCTTGTTCAAGTACTAATTTCATCACTAGTATGTTTTGAGATCCTTTGAAGTATTAAGCTCTAGAAGTTATCATAAGGGACATAATTGCCTTAAATCTATATCCATACTTTCCTTCTAAAGTATTCTTAAAACTTAGGAATAGGATTTCCATTCGCATTAGGAGACAAAAAGATACAAAACCCCCAAAACAAAATAAAATTGAAAACAATAAAAAGTAAGAAAGAGGTTGTCTTGCACATATAGTGCGCCACACTTCATCAGTTTACAACTCCCGGATTGATAATTAATGTAGCAATTTAGGACATACTAAATTGACTAAACACCATAAATATTTCTTTTTCCATCATGTGAGAAGCCTTTTTTAGCTATTTGAACCTTGTACTTTCTTACAATAGCAGTGAGAGCTCGTGGAATACCAAAAAACTAAAAACTAGTTTGTTGTCTCTTGGTAGTAACACCCACTAGATCAGTCACTACCTATAAAGTTTAATCTATCCTATGTATATTGGGATTTTGATATGCAATAGGATATTTATGGAATTCTAAATCTGATCATAAATTTGATATGAAGAATAACCAAATCATCTTGAATATCTCTCTTAAAGTGAGATGGTGGAGAAGTTGTAGTAGGACTAGGGCAAGGTACCAAAGAAGAAAAATAATGCGTTGATGTTACTATATGATTAGAGGAACTTGGTTCTAAAATCCATTTATCGAATGATGAATCAAGAGTAGTCAAAACATGACCCACACCTTGATCCTCTGGTGGTTTGTTTTTAGTATTCTTCTTAACGTTGTCTAGGATGAAGTCATCTAAATTATGCTACTGAAATATTTTGGCCATGAGATCAATTGTATTCACTATAAAATAACTCTCCAAATGAAGTCATTTATTACAATAGCTACATTTTTTTCTCTTCTTCTTAGATTTTCTGCCCATTAGAAACCTAGTCTCCTTACTAGATTCAATGCTTTCTCCATCTATGTGGTCACAATCCCTTGTTTTTTGCTTGTCTTTCTTGTTATCATCCTTGAATGTAAGTGATTGTGCATTTGGAGACTTAATCGACCCCATGTGAATGATCATATTCTTAATATGTATCACGGATTCAATAAAATAATCCATAAATGGAATCTTCCAATTTTTACCAGTAGAAGGTCTAGCGGTAGGGAATGAAGATACAAAGATAGAATATTGAGGACCTAGTTTAGAAAGTGTTGAGAGGATAAGTTGATCCTCTTTCCTATCTATGCCACAATATTTTACTTGAGTCATCAAATTCATGAACATAGAGAAGAAGTCCTATAGGATGTTGAATTTGTTTGGATCCAAAGTGATAAGAAAATTCTCTAGTTGATGTGCTCTCAACTCATCTTATTTTCCAAACAATCCCTCCAATTTTGTCCATACATCATGAGGATTTGCACACTCTTTTACATGAAATAATAAATCATGAAGATAGAAAAACACAATATCCCATAAACTTCGTTCATTATATTAAAGCACTTTAACATCTCGACAATTGGATTGGGCTCTACTTCAATCCCTATAATTATCTTGTGGAAGCCCATGCTATGATGCAACAATTGCATCCTTGGCTTCCAATCAAAGTAATTGAAAGGAGTGAAAATCACAATGATATCATCCATTCTCTTTGGGTTGTTCAAACATGTAAAATTTGCAATAAAATGTTAGTATTCTTCACAAAATCAATAATTCTTTGATACCATGTTGGTTTTTAAGCATATTCACAAGATATAATTGAGTAAAAATACTACAATAGAAAATACATAACAAGAAAGAAGAGAGAATGAAATTGCACTAAAAAAAACTAAGTATTTAAAGGAACAAATTTGAATTACTCATAAAATCTTGTGTGTATTATTATTTAACATGAATGCACTTGAATAACCCTCCTCAAGAGGGAACCAATGCATAATGGGTTTGGATTTCATAGTGAATGCACTCTAGAAAATTGAAAACCACTTTCCCTAATTAGCTAGTAGCCTGAAACTAGAGTATGAGACACTAAAATAGGGTTGAATAATGGACTAAAAATTAAGTTAGAACTGAATTATAGACTCCCTCATTTAACTTCAAACTCATAAATACAAGAAACCTCCAAAAATAAGAATAAAAAGAATAAGGTTGGTAGGTGAGTGGATAAGAATGTTTTTATGGGACAAAAGAAGAAGGCTAGGATTATAAGCCTTGATGGATTGGACAAAAGAAACTCAATAACTCATCCGAAATAATCAAGAAACAAATATAAACTACTATACAAAGGTTAGTAGGCATACCAAGGTATTTGACATTGAAGAAGATCCTCTTGTCCAATATATGTCTCTTACTCCTCACTTCAAGAACTATGTTCACCATAGAAAACAAGAGCATAAAACAACAAAATAAAAGTAAGATTGAATATATCATGTTAGATGAATCCAAATTTCAATGTATAAACATAAAAGTATATTTTACCAACACTGAAATTGAGATAAAAATGATGAGTTTCTTACTGATTGAATAAGAAGCAATATAATGAATAATAATCACCTAACTCTTTCCTCGAGAACCAAACATAACCATCCTCCATATTCCCCCTTCCTATGCCACTGAAGGTATCCTCCTAGGATCTTTCACTTCAAAACAATGTGAGAGATAAAGGGGAATCAACATAAGGTTAAGAAGATAGTGAGAAAATAAGGAAACTAGGGCTTCGTTACTAAGGGGATGGTTTAAAATCTCAGCGAGTCAAACTTAGAGCAATGATATTCTTTCCAATATTAGATTGCACAACTAGGCATGAATGAATCCTCCACCCAAGGCATCATTTCATACTCCCAGAATTTGGTTATAGACGTTGAAATACGGGTTAGAGTAGGTGTGTCTCGGTAAAACACATAAAAGCTACCTCAAAACACATGATTATGTGCAAATTTATTTTTTTAAGTGCATTTTGAAGAAATATGTGAGTATATTTTAGGAGACTCATGGACATATGTGTTTTTCTTTGTGAGAGTCATGTATATACGTGTTGTTATAATATAAAGGGCATATGGAAACTCAATTCTTTGTTTTTGAAGAATTATCTAGGGGAGTAGATTTTGCTATAAGGAAAGAGATATGATGTCATGGCCAAAAACTGCATCTTATAAAATCTGTGGCAAAATATGCTATAACAATTGTGGATAAGATAACCTCCCAAGAGTAGATGTTTATTATTAATTAGGGATCTTAAGGATAAAATAATGTCACGAGGGTTTCACTCAATGAACCTCTGAAATATCACATGCATTCGTGGCATACTAAAAAATACCCCTAATGTGACTACATATTCGAAAATACCTCTAAAAATCACATTATTTAACCCCCTACCAATACACCGTCCTAATTTAAAAAACCTCTACTTTCACTAGATATTCGAGGTGTCCATTTTTTTCATTAACATTTTTTCTTCCCCTTTATATTTTTTCTTTAAATTTGAAGTCTATTTTTTATACCTGTCAATATAAAAACTCTTAACCCCATATTATATGCTCAATATATTATGTCATTTTTTCCTCAATATATATCCCCTAATATGAACGCATGTGGTAGGGTAATGCTCCCCCTAGTTAAACCCTATGTATAATGTGTAATAATTGAGAGGAAATCACCATTTCATTTCCTAATCACTGCTTAGTCACTACCATGTGGAATCCTTAGTGTTACTCTCTATTAAAAATATACTTACTAAAAATAGAAAAATTGCTAAAAATAGAAGATGACCTGAAGTGGCAAGGAATGTCTAAGAGAATAAAAAATGGTCATATGTGCCCATAATAATATATGGAATATGGTTGTCAAAAGAACTTAGCTCAAGTTGCATGGTTCACGATTTATGTCCCAAGTAGTGTGGGTTCAAGTATCAGAGACATGTTGGCCCTTGTGGCATTTATGAAATAATGGTTCTACTAGGTGGAATAATGTGTGACAGATCCATTTGAGAACATCACTCCCATCATCCAGATCAGTGTTTTAGGGCTCATCAAACCCTAATTTCAGTTGCTACATGCCCTAAATAAGTCAACCTTTTAAATGCCTCCTTCCTAGACAATTTCATCGCCTGAAGACATCCTAAAATGACCTCTAGAGGGACTAGCACAAGTAGGCCCATGCAAGTGTGCGCTGTAGAGAAGTTAAGTCCATTCCAGGGTGATCTACAGAGCACTTAGGCCCACTTTGACCTGTGCTGGGCGAGTTTGAGCGAAATTCACATAGGGTTTGGGGAATATTCTTATCTTTTGAAGCCTTCTAGAAGATTCCCACATTTATCATCTCCTATGAGCTCGAAAATGGATGAGGAATGAGTTAAGATACATCCTATCCTCTCATCCCTTCCCTCATGGAACTAATTCTAAGTATGGAAGGCCATTCAATACCTTCATTGATGACAAAACCTCCTCCATCTTCCTATAAATTGAGCACTCATCTAAGTAATCAGGGGTTGGACTTTAATGATTGTAAGGAGATAATGCTAGTTTGAGAATTGAGACTATTGTAAGTGTCATTATGCTGCCAGATTTTCATGCTTATAATGTGATGTGGATGGAACCAAAGTTGGAGTGACTTCAAATCAGGCTTCTTTGTTGTAATTCTTCCTTCTATTCAATAAAGTATTTGCACCTTTTTCCATGTGCTTATCTTGATATGTGATGCTTATATGTGTGGATGTATTTGATTCCATTTACTTGTAATCAATAGATATTTTTCTTTGATTGGTTCTTTGACCTCTGTTGATGTTTAGAGGTACTTCTCAAACGTGTTAAGTATGGGAGGGAGCGATAGGATCGATACAAAGGAGACAAGAGGAAAGCGAAATTACAAGTAGGTCCTCTCATTCTCTTGTCTTATCTATTGTTTATAGGAAAAAGTTAAAGTGCTTTAAACTATTGTTCTAGATATAGCTACTGTCTAGGGAATTAGTATTTATCCGTATATACCAAATTCTTCATAACATAGTGGCAATAGTTTCTACCAAGTTACCAATTGTGTCTAGTGGAATGTACTCACTATTGTTAAAAAAATGTATGGAAGAGGGTCAAATGATGTCCTAAGTGAGGTTCTAATGAGGTCCTCAATGTTCATGTGCCCCAACACTATCTCAATGATCCGACATGATGATTGGACATGCTATAAAGATATTAAACTTAATCATGATTGTCACAAGTATATATGTCCCCTATAGAGACCAAGTACTTCAATTTTAATTAGGTACAACCAAAGTTTCCTGTCTTGTTTAACAATGTCCAAAATGTTTATTAGTTAGTAGATAAAACCCCATTAGGACTCTCAAATATTCTTTCGACATGAGTGAAACCATCCTTAATTGGGGGAGTAACTAATTTATTCACCAAAGTATTTTTGTTGTACAAAAAGTCCTTAACAACTTTTAGTGTACGAAAATAATATGACCATAGTCAAATTCTCATCAAGACATACTTTTTCATGACCTACATGCACTTCTCTTTTTGTTTGCTCCATTGCAGATGACCACCATTATGCAACAATGATCTCTAATGAACCAATTATCCAAGATCAATGCTTGATCCAAATAGAAAGTTGGATTCCATATCAATGTGTGTGTCAAGACACCATCTCAATAACAACTCAGTGGAAATCAACATGAAGTTTATAGCTCATAGGATTAACATGCCTACCTAGTTAGGCGATAAACATTGAGTAAGTCTATATAGGTTATATGTTGGCATTATGATACAGGTATGATACAGGTGTTTTCCTTGATGGCAACTCACTCACTCAGATGACAGATTATAGTGCAGCAGGTCAATAGCAAAGAATTAATGATCAGAGAGAGGTATACGTAGGTTCACCATACAAAGGAGTGTATACACGTGGGTTAGCAGAACAAAAGGAGCATATAACGTACACATACACTTTCACATAAGCAAAGGTGCGTACATGTTGGAAAACTAAGTTTTGGTCTGTGGTATTTCGTCCATGGTATTTTGATCCATGGTATTGGTCCATGGTATTTGGTCCATGGTATTTGGTCCAAGGTATTGACCCCAGGTATTGGGTCCAAGGTATTGGTCCTACATGGTTTTGGACCATGGTATTGAGAGAGGCCTAAACATATATAAGGGTGAGAAGATCATTGTGCAAGGGTGTGAAAGTGATGAATATTTGATGAAGTGTGAGATACGACATGTAGGTTATGGGTTTGGGATGTTTTGCTAAGGGTGCACATATGTGGAAAATGAAGGTTGATGGACCGAGATCATGAAGACTAAAATGAATTATCATTATATGGTATGAATAGTTCAGATCTGAAAATTGACGTATGTTTTATCCTTTATCTATGATGATCTGGGTATGTCTGAAGTAGAAAATTGTAGCGATGGTATAAGTAATTATTTTCAGATCTGTACGCTAGTTGGCTTTGGTAAAAGAGCTTATACACGCTGGTTTGGTTCATCATAGTAGTGTATACATTACGAGATTTGATATTTGAGTTTGTTGTTGGTTCTAGTGGATGTTGCAGAGTTCTGTTTTCTGCTCTGTGTTCTGGTGACTGTGTTCTGATGACAGGGTTTCAATGATTCAGTGTTGGGTGATTCAGAGATCGATAGTTGTGCTTCAATATAGTTGATGGGTACAATATGAAAATTGGATGAAATGTGGCCTTGAAATTATGGTGTTGTGTTCCAGGAGTATCTAGTCTGAAAATTTATGAAACATGGTCCCTGGAGAAAGAGTGAAGGTTGGAGCCTTCAATAGGCCGATGCCTACGTACTAGTAAAACTATTGGCTAGTATAAGAATGAGGGGGTTGTAGCTCCCTTCTAGTAGTAGCTGGAGAATGAGAGAAGGTTGTAGCCTTCTGCAGGTGGGTGCCTGTGTACTGGTATGTGTCTGTACCAGTACAAGATTGTAAACATGTTTTTCTTATATTAAAGGAAGACGACAGCATGTGGTTTTGTCCCAAATTGGGTTTCCACCTTATATCATGGTGTTCATGTGTGTTTCTTATGTGTGATGATCTGTTCTCTTTTACTGCACCTGGTTACTGTTAATTAATTTTTGATGCTTTGATTAAAGATCAACATATGATGAATTAACTGAATCATAAGTTTACCAAATATATGCTAGTTTCATTAAACATAGTTGCGTGTACACGCGGGTTTGCTTAACTGAAGTAGCGTATATGAATCTGATTATGGAAATGAAAAAGTTATTGATTTGCTAATATTGATACCCCCACCCCCAACCCTCTAAGTATTATTTCCAACATTATATACTAATTATCAATTTGGACCAATTTAGTGCACGTTGTTGGGTTATTTAATTGTTGTCCAATAAACCATTTACATTCCAATTTGGTTTGTAAAATTATGAGTTGCAAACACAATATGAGTAGATAACATAATGAAATCTAAGCTACCCTATTTACTTATAAAGAAAATAAACCATTCTATGATATAATTGAATATCAAATAGCTACTTCAAGAAATAAGCCTTAAATTGCCTCATGCATTCACAAAACTGATGATAAGTGAAACCAAGATTCAATGGCTTTATATCATGTCACAAATTACTTAGCTTATACATGAATGTGACTCTAATCTATTCTTATATTTGATGCTAGTTTGTGAATGTTTGATCCATTTGTGCATGAAGGAAACTAATATTTTGATGAACGCACCAATTTCAAAAGCCAATGACTATTTCTTTATTCTAAATCTCTTTATGGGGCTCAAGATGCAATCTTTCAATTAATGATTTTAAGTGTTCTTGCTATAAAAAGTGAGGTTAGATTTATATGTCAAAGAATTCTAGTTGTTGTTTGTAATCAAATGAAACATGACACTACAATAAGAAATAGAGTATTGTTGAGGCAAAGTATTAAAAAAAACAAAATGAAACCAATTACTATTCACTTTGGATCTAACCTCACAAAGGAATCGAAGTACAATCTCTCACCTCATCTGTTTATGTACTTATGGAAAGTGATTGATTCAGTTCTCAAACAATCACTATAACAATTCCAATTTGCACTAAATCATAGTGGATAGAAAGGAAATGATAAGGACAACATATCAAACTATGTAAAGACTATAATTCATTTATATTGAATGTGTATATCAAAATAATGGACAAGTGAGTGTTCTAATCTATCTGAGTACACAACTATACTATGGAATTGAATGCTACAAAAATATAATTTAAATGTTATAGTAAAATCCCTAAATAAAAATCACAAATAAACTAAATAAAATACATAGTAGCTTTGCTTTCCAAGTTAGTGGTCCCAAGGAAATCTTTTAGCATGGAAGTTTATCTTAAAGTTTAGAAACCTTCGCGAATATTACTAATTCCTAATATGAAAATTGTAAAACGTTCTACAATGTTTTTATAAAAAATATTTATATTTCTAATGATTTTATATTAATCTATATAAATTTTTGGTGATTTTTAAGGTAAAATAATTTTATACTATAAAATGTGGGTGAATCATTTTTAGAAAAAATGGAAATTGTTGAATCTTTTTGGAAAAAAACATAGAAAATTAGTTGACCTACGAATATTAGCCCCTAAAAGTTTCCCTAAGTGGGCCTTTCCCAACTAGGAAACGAGTTATTTACTTGAAATCACAAGAGGAAAATCACAATAATATCATTAAATAGAACTCCAATTTGTATTATGAAAGATATATTCAATTTACAATAGTATCATTAGCTGATATATATCGCATTATGACAAAGAGTATTAATAAATCACACAAGTGGTTTATAATCTTTATCCAATAACCAAAAACCGTTCTCTCCTCACTTCTCCCTAGTTTTTTTATTACAAAGTGAACATAAATGTAGAAGAGATTAATTACAAAAATTAACATGATTCTCCTCATTCCTTCAAAATAGAGCATTAAGAATAGGTTGGATAATCAATTGGATCAACCTTCTCTAATCTTGTAAAGTAATCTGGACAAACTTAGAATGGCATTAGATATAACCAAATCTTCACATATTATTCATATGACATGAAATGCATACGAATATATCGATTATTGCAGAGGGTGATATTATTAATGGCCTATGCAGTAGAAAATTTGGCCATGGTTGACTAAAAATCATGCTTAGCTGAAGAAGCCTAGTTCTGAACAGAGTGACACACACCATATTGTCAACTTTTCCTTCAAAATGCATGCAATCATTTCTCATTTGGGAAGACTCAAATATGTCAATCAATGAACTCAAGCACCAGAAGTAACCTATTGGTATAAGATTTAAACTAAAGAATTCACCATTAACGAGGTTAGCTTAAAAACACACTTTAATCTACTAAATACTTAAGATATGTCATAAAATAAGAAACATTTACCTCTAGATGCTTTTTACAAGGTTTTGGGCTTAGAAACATACAAATCTAGGGTTGTATGGATAAGTTCCGAGTCAAAAGATATGGTAATAATTGAGAAAGGTAAATGGATTATATCATAATGGAAGGCCAACAAACACCCTAGTCAGCCTGATTCTAGGATTTCATTAATTGTAACTCACGCTTTTGTCTAAGAAATTGATGGCTGATGAAATTATAATGTATCTCTTTAATTATATTGTTCATTATTTTTATTCACTCAATATGTTAGTGTCACACTTTATTTCTCAAGTACATTATCTCAAAAAAATTACTTGTTCATATGTGAACCAATTTGAATATGACAAACACTTAATTTGTTTTAGTCTTCTATTGGTAATATCTTATTAAACTTCTATAAGGTTGACTATTTATAATAGTCATCGGTTTAGTTTTTTAATCCATTTCTAATTAGACACCAAATAAAAAAAGGTTAATAACCTTTGCATCTTATTTCTTCTCAACTTTGTTTAGTTTTATATAGTAATCCAAGTGACATTCAAAAATATATGAGATTTACATTGATGATCACCATGTGCATAGCTTATGTTAAGCTACATTAAACAATTGTAGCCAAATTAGCCTCCTTATTTACCTTCCTATTATATCATGTCTATGTTATGTGATTCAACCAATTCCCTCCAATTATAAACATATTCTTAGTTGTGAAATGTCTTTTATATATGAATCAATCTAACACTTTTTTTATGAAGATAAAAAAATATATAAAAATAATCATAGTAGTAGTAATAATATTAAATTAAATATATAGTAAAAATTGAAAATAAAAGAATAGCTAAAATTAAGTAAAGTATCTTGTGCCTTCCACTTATATTTCTTCTCGGTATCAACAGATTTGTTGGTAAAAGATATATTTATGGAATATTCCATCATGCTCAATGGTTGATTGGATCATTGGCCCATCTACCTTAATCTTAACATCAAATTAAGTCCTAAAAATTGGTCTTTTTTATTCAATTTGTTTTCCTCGTAGACTGTACATTCTTAGACAAAGTCAAGGATTATTGGCAAGAGTCCAACATTTTAAAGGCGTAACCATGTATAAATTTCAACAAAAGCTTAAATTTTCCAAGAATAAGATCAAAAAATGGAATAAGGAATATTTTGAAACATTTTTAAATAAAAAAAGGTTCTTTAAGAGGGTGTTAAAAGGATCTAACAAAGGATCATCATAGAAGGCCATTTAGAGGAACTCAAGCTTGAAATAGAAACACTTCTTATGCATATAGAAGCCACAAAAAACGTGAAGAGATTTTATGCCATCAAAATAAAAAGTTTACTGGATTTGGAAAGGAGATCGAAACACTAAATTATTTCACATATATATGATCCAACAATAGAAAAAAATCACATTACTTCCATCAAAGATGAGAATGGATGAAAAAATTTTGACCATAAAGATATGGAGGTTAAACTAATCTAATACTATTCCTCATAGCTTAATTAACCCTCTTTGGATTTCCTAGACACCATTTGAAAGTTACTTAGCACATTCCATAGCCCGTACCAAGAGAACAAAATGTGTGAAATATCTCTAAAGGAGGTAGAATGTCTAGTAAAAGAAATTCCAAAAAATAAACTCCCCTAGACCAAATGACTTCACGGTGGATTTCTTTTAGGCTTGTTGGCCTATCTTAGGGTAAGAGATACTTTCCTTAGTGCAGGAATCATGAACTCAACTTTCATCCTTCTTTCTCTGAATTCCAATTTCCTAATCCTCACCCCAAAATCAAACAACTGAGATGATCCCTTGGGCTTTAGGCCCATCGCTCTTTGTAATTTAATCTACAAAGTAATCTCAAAAGTAATTGTCAACCATCAAAAACCTCTTCTTGACTCCCTTAATTATCAACAACAAATTGATTACATGGAAGGAAGACATATATTGGAAGGAATATTTTTCGCCCATGAATTCCTCCACTCCCTTGAACTACTCAAAAATATAGGTATGATAATCAAGCTAGATCTCTCAAAATATTTTGATAAACTCAGTTGGTCTTGCATTCATCTTGTGGTTCTTGCTTTTGGTTCCTCCCCTAAATTGTCCAAATGGATTGGATCCCTTGTATTGATAAATTTATTCTTGATTGATGGTGATGTGAACCATATCTCAGATGATGCGGGAGAGCTGAAGCGGAGTGGAGAGGGTTACGAAAACCAGTAGAATTCGTCTCCAATGGAGAGCAGCAGAGGAGGGAACTTAGCTCCCTCCTACAAAGACGCAGTTGCCAGCAGAAGTAAATCACTGATGGGGAATAGCAAAGGTGGTATGAATGAAAGGAACGAGGATAATGAAATGGAAGCAGATGGGACCAAAACCAAGGAAAATAGCTTCACAAAGGACAAAGAGGAAAAAGACAAAACGCAAGGTTCAAGAGACAAAAAAAAAAAGGATCATGCAAACCAAAAGCATAAATCTCTCCTAGAGTAATATTAAATGATCCTGCTCTACAAGCACATAGGAAACACATGGGGACCTACGCCATTATCTGTAAATTCATGGGTCTATGGCCCACTGATAAAAGCTTTATAGACATGGATCAAGTATCACTGGAAACCCAAAGGAAGCATTGACCTACATCTTGGGTCAAAAGGATTTTTCATGGTGGTGTTCTCAAACATCGAAGACAAAGATAGAATATTCGAAGGAGGACCCTACTTCTTTTCAATAGCTGGTCTCTATATGAGGCCATGGAGGATGCAATTTGTCCCAGAGCGGGAGACTTTCTCTTTGATTCCAGTATGGGTAAGGCTCTATTCTCTACCTCTTGATTATTGGCAAACTGAATCACAAGCTGCCATTGGCAATAAAATAGGGCGTTTTGTCAAAGCTTCTGAAGCCATAAGAAGAGGAAAATAGACCTCCTTTGCAAGGATATGTGTGGAAATGGATCTATCAGGAGCGCTTCCAAATGAAGTTATCCTAGGAGTTTTTGATGAGGAGTGGGTGCAAACAATGGACTACGAGCATATCCCTTTCAAATGTCGTAGGTGCCATGAACATGGACATCTATTTAGGGACTGCCCTCTTAGTAAAGCAGACAACAAAGATAAACTTAATACAATGAAGGACACAGAAAGCTTTCAGAAAGTGGAAAGTAAAGGAAGAGGGGGGGAAAGGGGCTAAAGAAAAAATATAACGAGGGGTAAAAGGTCAGTCAGAACAAGTTCCAAGTGTTGGAAGAGAATGAAGAAAATACAAGAGGAAACCAATATCAGAAGGAAGGTTCTAATAAAAAAGAAAAAGAAGAGGAAAATAAACAGTCCCAAGGGAGTGGTTCTCAAAAAGAAGTGATGATAAGTGAAACAGAAATGGAGATGGACCAGGAAATGACCCAAAGTGAAACAGATCTAGAAAATCATGAATTATAGGAAATACTTGACAAAGAACACCTGGTTCTGAAAGGTTTCCTGATGCAGGGAACCAAAGTAGGATTAGATTCACTGCCTCAAGAAGAATGCAACAGGATACAACAGTTGTTTCTATGGAAAACACAAGAAAAAGGGTTGGATAAAGGTAAAAACATTCACAAATAGGAGCACAGAGGGGTGAAAATAATGAAATCAACTCCAGGATTAGCTACTAGAAATCCAGGAAAGAAGAGGGGTAGGAAAAAGAAAAATGAGCTCCTGATGGAGTGTGGAAAGCTAATGATAGATTCTGTAAGATGAAAGATCTAACCAATTACTCCTTTACAAATCTTTAATTATGAAGTTCATATCTTGGAATATCAGAGGTCTAGGAAGTAAAAGAAAACAAAGAATGCTAAGTAATAGAATGAAGCAAGCATTGCTAGACATAATCTTCTTTCAAGAAAAAAAATGCTCCATTCAGAAATTAAAACAAATCCATAGCAAATGGCTTATCATATTTGAGTTTCTAGAAGTTAAAGTAGAGAAAACAGCTGGGGGAATTCTCACTCTATGGAACCCCCAAAAAGCCAGCATAATAGATGCGGAGGCATCAAGAAATTATCTTTCAGTTATCATCAATCCAGTGGGGATGTCAGACACCTTCCTAGTTACAAATGTTTATGGGCCTCAACGAACAGATGAGAAACTCAAATTTCTTGACTCTCTGGTTGATCTCAGAAGTAGACATAATGAAATCCCTTGGGTCATGGGAGGAGATTTCAACATGATAAAATATTTCAGAAAAAAATGAGGGACCAGGTTGCTAAGCAAAGATTCAGTAATGTTCCAATCATTCACAGAAGATATGAAACTGGTTGACTTTGAAATGCATTACGGTTTTTTTACTTGGAATAACAAAAGAGGAGGTGATGCCCAGGTTGCCTCCAAGTTAGACAGATTTTTTATTTCAGAGGAGCTGATGCTCACTAATAAATAAATAACTACTAATGTGCTCCCATATGGAGGCTCTGATCACTGGCCAATTCAATTAGAGATCAAAGGAATCGATTCTCCCAGGAATAGACCCTTCATATTTGAGAACATCTGGCTCTCCCACCCAGATTTCATCAACAACATTGAAAAATGGTGGTTGGAAGATCTGCAAATCCATGTTACCAAAATGTTCCTCCTCCATAAAATACTAAAGCACATAAAACTCAAACTCAAAGATTGGAACAAGAGGGATTTTGGAAATATTTTTGTAGATAAAAAAGCAGTGCAAATTAAACTACAGGAACTAAACCAAGCATTGATCATAGATGGTTTTGACAGAGGAAAAAGTGAACAAGATGATAAACACAATCAAGAATGGGAGAATTTATGCAAACAAGAGGAAATATTTTGGAGACAAAAGTATAGAGTTCAATGGCTCAAAGAAGGTGAACGAAACACCAAATTTTTCCATAAATCTACCATGGCCAATAGAGCACACAATAGAATCTCTTCGATATTGAATGAGAATGGGGAACTTCAGACCTCTCATAAGAATATCAAAGTTGTGCTGGTACAACATTTCAAAGGCATCACAAAGGAAAATAATCTAGACAGAGAACAATGCATTAAGGAAATCACAAAATATATCCCTAAAATTGTGTCTAGAGAGGATAATTTTAACCTAAATAAACCAGTATCTGAAGAAGAAGTCAATGAGGTTATCAAGGATATGTAGAATGGCAAAGCCCCAGGTCCAGATTGTTTTAATGTGGACTTTTTCAAGGCCCGCTGGAATGTTGTCAAACAGGATATTCTGAATGTTGTATAGGACTCCAAAAGAAATAGGACCATTCTAAAAGCCCTCAACACCTCCTTCATCTCACTGATCCCCAAACAAGAATCAACCTTGACTCCTGATAAGTTTAGACCCATTGCTTTATGCAATGTTGTTTACAAATTTATTTCCAATATTTTGGCTAGCAGACTCAAACCTCTTCTTCCGGCTTTAATTTTAGGGCAACAATCTAGTTATGTCGAAGGAAGACAAATCCTAAACAACATTATTCAAGCCCACGAGGTGGTTCATACACTTACTTGCAAAAGGCACGCTGGTATGATCATGCAATTAGATATTGAAAAAATGTATGACAAGGTGAACTGGATTTACATCAAGAAGGTCCTTAATACTTTTGGATTTGATCACAACTAGGTCAGATGAGTTATGGCTCTGGTCACTTCTTCTAGTTTTTCAATTCTAGTGAATGGCTGGAACTCAAAGATCTTTACTCCTTCCAGAGGCCTCAGGTAGGGAGACCCACTCTCTCCCTTTCTCTTCATCCTCATGATGGAAGATCCGGGAAGATCCATTAATCAAGCCAAAGTCTCAGGAAAGATCAAGGGCTCCAATTAATGGAGAATGGTCAAGCAATGACTCACCAACAATTTGTGGATGACACCATGCTGCAGGGTATCCCCACAGTCAAAGAAGCTTCAGCGTACAAACAAATCCTAAATAACTTTGCCTTGGCTACAGGTATGGAAGTCAATCTCTCCAAATCAAAGATTTTTTTCTTAAATACTAACATCTCAATTCAAATAAATATCTCCAGAATTCTGGGCTTTCAAAGAGATTCCCTCCCTTCAAAGTATTTGGGAATTCCCCTAACAGCTAGACCATTGCATTAAAGTATTTGGGAACCAGTGCTCAACAAGATGCATGACAAAGTCAAAAAATGGAATTTCAGAACGTTGAACCTAGCTGAGAGGTTGATTATGACAAAAGCCATTCTGCAATCTATCCCTGTTTTCTTTTTATCAGCCCTTCCGGCTACCAAAAGAGTCTTACAGCAATTTAGGAACATCCAAAGAGACTTCATTTGGGGAAAGGAGGAAAAAAGGAAGAAATGGGCCCTGGTTTCTTGGGAAAAAATATGTAAACCCAAATGTCACAGAGGTCTTGGCTTAGATGATCAGGAAATTCTGAGTAATGTTTTAGGCACCAAGCTCTGGTGGAGATGGGTTAAAGAACCAGAGGAGGCTCAATGGGCCAAATTATGGAAAGAAAAATATGTAAGCGGATGGAAAACAAGTGACCTTATAAGAATGCCTAGACACATAAAAGGCTCTCACATCTGGAATAAAGCATGGGAGAACATGAGCCTAGTTCAAAACAACAATTTTTGGGAAATTAGAACAGGAGATCTAGCTCTCTTCTGGGAAGATAAATAGAAACAAGAACCAATGCTGATAAGAGAGGGCTTTATAAGCCTTAAGCAGGAAACAGATTCCCAAGGATTAATAAAAGTGAAATACTTCTAGAATCTTCCTCATGACTCAGGGAAGTGGAGAAACTGGAGGAAAATTGACTGCAGAGAGGACAACCCCATAAAAACAAAAGTAGAGGAACTCATGAGCATGTTGAAACAAAGGAAGATCTTGGTAATAGAGGGGCAGATCAGCTAAGATGGGGCCTCACTAAAGAAGGCACCTTTAATATCAAGGAAGAAAAAATAATTCTCCTGAACCTAGATCCTTGTGTTTTGGAAAAATCCTGGCATCAACTCTGGAGCCACCAAGGGTGGATGAAGGTCAAGCTTTTCATGTGGCTAGTTCGTCACAAGAAAATTATAACTTGGGATAATATTCGGAAAAGAGGTTTTCGAGGCCTTCTAGATGTCAACTATGTGAAGCTCAAGAGGAGACAATGGAACATATTCTTAACAGCTGCACCTACACCACTTGGTTGTGGGATTATTTTTACACAATGTTTCAACAGATAGATAGAGATAAAGGCAACATCATTAATACCCTGAACAGGTGGAGAAAAAACTTTTCAGAGTATGAGATCCTTAATATGGCCTGGACCTTTACGCTAAGCTTCCTTATCTGGAATGTTCAGAAAGAAAGGAACAAAAGAATTTTCAAGGATGAAAAAACCACTCTGCTTCGCCTGATGGATCTGATCTTGAAACAGATTAAGGAGACAGTTCCAACACAGTGCGCGGTCATCCCCAGAATCCTCCCATAGGAAATGAATTGAGAACTCTCAGGCAACTGAGTATACATGAGATCATTCACCAAGGACTTAGCAAAAAGGAAAGAGATTTGGAAATGGAAAAGGAGTTTTGGCATCCTCCACTGAAAGGTTATCTGAAATGCAATATTGATGGGGCTTCCAAAAGCAACCCTAGAATAGTAGGTTATGGAGGGGTGTTAAGAGTTGAAGAAGGAACAATAATCTTTACCTTCCACTGCCATTTAGGCATAGCCACTAACAACATGGCTGAAGTAATGGCATTGGAACATTGTCTAGAGCTTCTTCAACTAAATCACTACTCAAATGTCATTATCGAAGCAAACTCAGAGATCTCTATAAATGCGGTAAAGAGAATAAGTTGTGGAGCAGTGCCAGAAAGGGTCTCAAAACACTGGAAACTAATTCAATTCTACCAAATAATTCAAAATCATCTCCGAATTCTTTAAACTGTAAGCTTCAATCATGTTTGTCGAAAATCCAATAAACTAGCGGATTTACTAGCCAACCAAGTCGTGGTTAATATTGAATGCAAGATCGAGATGAAGTGGTAGGAGTCACCTCAGAGCAGACTAAAAGCTCTCTGCAATGAACAAGTGACAAAGCACAGAGAAATTTTCAGACATTGGGGCAGAGGGAAAGATACAAATTGAAGTTTTTTTTGCAAGTTCAAACACTATTCTTCAGCTGGAATCTGGAAGAAGGGCAAACTCTGAAAGGATATATTTTCCTTTGGTGTAAGTTAACCAACCTCTTCTCCCCTTCGATTTGGAACATGGTGTTTAATTTTCAGTTGGTGGCGGTTGTTATTACCAGTCTTGAAGTTAGGCTTCACGGGAAGGCTGATTGGATCTTTCTAGTGATGGAATTCTCTGGCATTCCTCTTACGGAATGAAAAACCAGGCTTTAAATGGTTTCCAGTTGATCGCAAAGCTTGTGTACGGTAAGTGGTTTGGGATTGTTGAGAGCGGTCCCACTAGGATCTCAACACGTGGCAAGGGTGGGGTACGTAAAACCACCCTCTATCGCGCCTTAAAGCTCAAGCAACTTAGCTTCCCAATCTTTCCCCGAGATGTCCATTTCTATAGATGGTTTTGACATTCAGATTTTGGCGTGTACATTGGTGGGGCCGCTTGTACTTTCCTGCTATGAGCGGTAAAGATGGTTGGGTTTGCGGATTCCAACTAAGAATTAATAGTCAAATGGGGGTTTTTGTTGAGGGGTTGTTTATCATTTAGTTAGTGTGGTAAGCCTTCTCTTGGGAAATTTTCCCTCTTTTTTTTTCCAAAGTCCTTGACAAGGTCAAGGTTTTTTTATATATTGTAACTTTACTTTTGGCTTAATGGAATAGAAGGACAGTCTCTTGCTTCAGAAGAAAAAAAAAAAAAAAAAAAAAAAAAAGAAGATAAATTTATTCTTGATCCTTATCAATGATTATCATTCCTCCTCTTTTAACCTTTCTTAAGATATTTGATAAGGTGATCTCCTCTCTCCTTTTCTATTCATCCTAGTAGCAGAAGGCCTAGGAAGAGCCATCAAATCTGTTGTATCCTCTGGTCATTTAACTAGCCCTATCCTATTTTGTCCTAATCTCCACTCTTCCCACCAACAATTTGTTGATGATGCTATGCTTATGGGCATCCCCACTATTTATGAAGCTTTACATGGAAAACTTGAGCATTTATCGCAATAAATCAAAGTCCTAGATTTGCTTCTACAACACTCCCCCATCAACCTAAGGTCACATCTCTTGGTTTCTAGCTTTAAGATTTACTCTCTTCCTACCAATATCTTGGTTCTCCCCTCATGGAAAATTCATTCGAGTCAATAACTATTCTTTCTTGTTGCTTAAGATGGATGGAAATTTGGACAATTGGATGTCCCACTCTCTAAACATTGTTGGTCACTTAAATATTCTTCAATCATTCCTATAACCTCTTCCCACCTATATTTCTTACCCTTGTTACTCATAAATCCATTCATGTGGCCATATGTATCCTCCAATTCTCCTTACTTTGCAGTGGCATGGCTAGAGATAGAAATCTAGCCTTGGTCTCTTGGGATAAGCTCTTCCATCCAAAATTACAAGGTGGTCTCAACCTAAGAGACTTAACAATGCTTAACATCACCCTAGGTTCCAAGCTCTAGTGGAGATGGCTCAATAAGGTAATGAACTTTGGAATAAAATATGGAATATGAAATATACTCCATTCCCCACCACTCAACAAAGAATTCACTAGTCGTGCTCAATTTCAAGCTCTCTAATCTTAAATCTTGCAAGCTATAGCCAACACATCATCCAACTACATTGCTTATAGGAGATTGGAAATGGAAAAATGACACTTTTATGGGATGACTAAGGCCCCTATTGCAAAAGAGTAATAATCCTTTGTTGCGGCTATATGCCTAAAGATTTCTTTATAGTTAAACACGCCTATCATTTATTAGTAGGGAACAATCCTCTTCCTAAAGAAGAGATATGGAAGAAACTATGGACTCAAAACCTTTGGCCTAAATTCTTCCAATTCTTATGCATCCTAGCTTCATGTTAGACCTTGACATGGGAAAAAATAATCCAAATATGTTATGAGGGACCATCTATCCTCTACCTATACCACCTCGACTAGGAAAGTGTTGAGCATCTTATCAACATATTCTATTTCTACTCTAGAATTTGGGAGAAGGTGGCAATTATATTCACAAAATCAGATCCAACATCAACAGTATCATGGAAGCCATTGCTAGCTGGAGATATATAACCTTTAAAATCCCATTCTTAAAAATGTTTTGGTTCCTTCTCCTAGGATTCATTCTTTAGCACCTTTGGTAGGAGAGAAATGAGTGCATATCCCAAGACTTAACTCATCTATAGATAACACTTGGAAAAATATTTTGGATTATAATGGGGAGAGTATTCATCTCATCTTTTGGTCTCGAGAGGAATATAAGTCCTTTGACTTTGAATCCCTTGTTCTACAATAATTCCATATATTCCCTACTTAACCTCTTCCTTGTCATTCTCCCTCTTCTTAATACATTGTTATCACCAAAAATTGATCATCTAGCCATAATTTACTAGATGGATTGAAGTACACCACTTAAGGCTATTTTTACCATAGTAAAATTGCTTTCACTATAAGAAATTACTTAATAAACCACATTTGTTAAGTTATTTATGGTTAAAACCATGAAGAATAATTAAATAAATCACTATTTATTTAATTATCTTCTAAGAATAATTAATTAAACCATTATTCAAGTAATATTCCTTGCAATATTCAGCCCCAAGAGTTAGCTCAATCGATCAAATCAAGTGCCTTGCCAATGGGAGGTCACAGGGTCGAATCTCGAAAGCTCTTGGGGTCAGGTTAGTAAATAGGCCGAGGGGTGTTGATGCCCTTCGAGTAGCGTCCACTCAGTGTTAAACAACCCTGGATGTAGCAGCTACCCACTGACTCAGGTATTCGTGAACCAGTATGTGAAAAAAAAAATATTCCTTGTCATATTTGACCCAATTATGAGAAATAATATATAAATAATTAATTATCTTATTTTTCTCCAGGAATAATTAATTAACCACTAATTAGTTATTATTCCTTGTCAAGTTTGACTAAATCCCCTCAGAATACTTAAGTAAATCATTATTTGTTTATTATTCCTTAACAACATTTTTTGAGATGATAAATAAATCATTCATTTATTTATTATTTCTAAATAAAAGTATTTAACCAATTTAAATATTTTTTCCCTCCAACCAAATATAATAAAATATTTCAAATGGTTAATTCTAGAATTTGGTTAATAATATTTTATTATTTCCCATTATTCAAGAATAATCTAATCTTTTGTTATAAATAGGAGGGTTTTACTTTCATTCTTCACTTTCGATTATTTTCATTGTCACACTCAGTGTTGCAGCTCTGATTATTATCACTATCGCACACCATCTGAATCTTTTTCATTCGAGTTCTCATTGAGTTCAAACATTTTTTTTGCTAGGTTTTACACATTATAGAGGAGAGAGACTCTACAAAAGCTGAAGACATTTGAGGATAGCCAAGAACTCATCCCTTAGAGGGGGACTGGTAACATTATTTGTTCCCTTCACAGGTGTTGTTTAATAAAATATATTCATTATATATCTTGTTTCCATTGGATTATTGGGGTTATTTGCACTTATTTTACTATTCCATTTTGTTGTTCAACTATGTTTGCAGCATAGATCAGGGCTTTGACAGGTTTTTCTTCTATAATTTGCTACAGATATACACTGTTTAACAACAATTTTTATTGTTAGGGTTGTTTTTCATCCACAGCCTAAAGTAGTTTCTTTTCGTACACATTCAAGAAGAATCTACATAACAAATTGGTGACTCCACTGCATTTTTAATTCTGATCTGAAAACTTGGGTGACCTTCAATTTTCAACTTAGAGTTTTTCTTTTTCAATCTCTTAATGTTGTTTACTAGCATTCTAATCCTAGATCAGTCAAATTTCTAACTTTCGTAAGTTTTTTGGTCATTTCTGCGGGTCACTGGAACAAGACGCGACAGAGAAGGAAAAATTTTCTAAGACTTGCCGCCCGAGAATTGAGGAGAAGAAATTGCACTTTTTTGCCCCAAAAGTGCAATCTGGAGGTCTGGAGCACACTTTCTAGCCCAAAAATTGTGATATTCCCCTAAACAGGTCAATACCTACGATTTTAGGGTTTCTGGGATTTTTTCTAATTTGTTTCTAGGTTTTTCCGAGAGCTGTCTGCTCAGTTGGTTGACCATTGTCTTAGCCCTCTTAGGCCTTGATATACTATGTTTCACTCATCAAATTGAAATTTATCACTTTACGGCTTCTAGTATGCTTCCAACTTTATATGAGGAGTTTAGCTGAGTAAGAAGTCTGAGTTTTTGCAGAGCTTTCAGCCATATTTTCCAAATATGTACCTTCCTATTTCAAATCTTCACAGATAGGTTGTTTCCATTCAAAGTTTCATCTTAAACCTTGTTTGGTCATTTTCCATAGAGTACCACTTCTTGCCCTAGATTTCACACCTATCCCCCTAAATTTCTGCATTGATTTCCCCCCATGGTTTTTTGTTGTTGTTGCACCACTTTCCAATAGCATAGTGTCATTTCATCCCAGTCACACCAACGCTCAGATCTCTTGGTGTTTTTTGTGTGTTTTCAGTTGATTTCGCCACCAACCAGCACAATGTTTGCAAACCCAGTTTGGGTGGGGTTTAGAAATTTTATTTGTTATTCATTTTCTATTTTTAGTTTCAGTTTATTTCAATAATATTTTTCCTTTTTCAAACATGATTTGAGCTTAATTAATAAACACACCTACACACACAAGCACACCTTAAGCAAAGGGTGTTTGGTTTACACTACCAAGCCAAGATTAGGCTTAATTAATTTATCTCCCCACACAGAGAAAAAAACATCTTGTTGATCTTCGTTCACCATTTCCATGTCACCTGTGTCTTCCAACCATTGTGTTGTTAGTGCTCAAATCTGCCTTAGGCTGAAGGAAGGCAGGATTCAAGATAACATCATACCACGCTCAGCCTCGTAGCTAGCCCTATGAAGACAGGAGAGGGCTCTCTCCGGGTCAAACTCGGGAAATATAATAGATGGGCCTCGAGATGACTGAAATAAAAAGCAAGTGTTAGGCTAGATATGAAGTATGAGGGTTTGATTTGAATTTTTAGGAGTTTTTGTGTTGGAATAGGGAAAGGAAAATCTGGGCTTGGGGATGAGGCACAGTGTTTGCAGAGGTCTGATTGGGAAAGGAAGGAAATCTTCTTGATGCTTTTAAAGGGAATGAATGGGTAGATCAGATTGGTGAGGAGCTAAGGAGAGCAAGAAGGTTTCAAGGATTCTCCTTAAATAGATGAAAACATGGAAAATCAAACAAATTTAAAGGCAGAGCATGACAATCAATGGATTCTACATTAATCATTTCATTTGTTCAATTGCAAAAGATGATAGTAAGGAAAATGATACACATAACAAATTACAATTACTGAGAGAAGCACACCATCAAAACATAAAGCCACATGGATCCAAAACAGTGTTGCAAAATCCTAGTCTTTCCTTAGCCAAAAATGCAGAGAAAATATGTACAATAGTATGCCAAAGCAATCCCAAGTGTCCAACCCTGAAAATGACTAAAAGATTACATGATATAGACTAGCTCAACCCATTCCCATGCCTCTAGAGGTTGATCTCATCATTCTAGGAGCTGTTTCAACTAATTCTAAACAAAGAACTAAAATCTAGGCAGTCAAAACAACTTGCCTCTATATGTTAGGAAACTGATTCATTCATTTAATTTTCACTTGTTAGTAAATGAATCCTCTAGAACAAGTAAATAAGTGCCAAAATTACATCATGTTTATCCAATTACATCAAGATAGATCAAAAATTACATCAAGAAGCAAAACTAGTAAAACTGGCCGAACTTCTGAGCTGGAAGATGAAAACTTGAGCTAAAATCCTCTATGCGCCGCGCAAAATCCTCTATGTGTCGCGCCACTTTGAGGCTGAGTTTTAGGAACTTCCTGAAGTCCAAATTGTTCCCACAATAGCTCCTTAGAAAGCCCTGCCTATCTACTTTTCAACCCAAGTGGAATTTTTCAATTTGGACGTCCTTTGCCCCTCCAAACCTGCAATCTCCCAAGACTGCTTCCTGTGTGTCAAAATAGGGGCAGAGAGGTCATTTTTTGAGTGTTTTTGACCTCCTAAGGCCTGAAAAATTGCCCAAATTTCTTGGCCATGCACCAACAGTCATGATTTTCCATGGAAAATCCAAAAATATAAACTTTTTGTCATTTGGAGCTCCCTAGGAAAAGTGCGCGCCACGTGGCGCGGTGCACAGGGAGATAAACTCTATTTTTAGTGCCAAAATTTGTCAACGTACCAAAAATGCCCCAAATTTCTTGAAATTTGGGCTGGAGCTTCTTCATCAAGTGTCATGCTGGGCTAAAGAGGCTTCGGCCAATATCCAAAGGCGATCATGCTCCTTTTGCCTCTTTTGCTTCTTTATTGCCTTCCTCAATCTTGCCTTCAAATTCGTTATCCGAGCCTTGGAACTCATATTGCGTGCCCTGTAGTGGAAAACCATATGCCTCAATAATGCTTTGTCCTTGTTGGCCTTTTCCAGTAATCTCTCCAGGTGGATGTTGATCCGCTCGAGCCAAGAATTCGGTCATCATTAATCTCTTGCTCCAAAGGAGTGAGCTCAATCCTCCTCTGTTGGGTAGCTCGGTGATTCTCGCGGATGTTCCGCAACTCCATGTTCTCCTTTTGGTCTTCGAGCCATTTATTACTTTGCTCCAAGTATCTGATAATCCACTTATCCCTCTCCAAATTGAGAGACAAGGCTTTGATCTCTGTCTGTTGTTCCCGAATGATCTCTCTAAGTTTGGCACTTTTCAGGCCCATATCTGTATCATCATCATGAATGAGAATGAATTTGGTCTCTCGTTCACCTGAAGGCCCCTCATCATGCATTGGCCTCTTGCCTCGATCCTGTACCTGTGGTGCTGATGTCGGAAGCAAGGCCCCTTCCACCCCAGGTGGAGATAACACTCACTTTGTAGCTGCAAATAACTGCCTCGTGCCCTTCTGATATGTAATGAAGATCGATATAGTAGCAGTGTGTGGATCATGGCCTTCTTGCTGATGAGAAGGTCTCCGAGTCTCATGCCCAACCTTTGAAGGTCCCTGCGGAGCTCTAAAAAAGTCACGAGAGATGAAATCATCCCAAGTGATACCCTGTAATCCAAGCTGATGAACCACCAAAATCTTGATGAGAGAAAAATGGCAAATGCTATTGAACTGTTGTTCAGGGGTCTTGTGCTGCACAAGGGTGGTCATCCTCTCTATGTTCCAGCATATGAAAAAATGAATGTTCATCATCCTTACCTGGGTGAAATTCATGAGCAACCTAATGTGATAAGCATATACTCGAGAGAAGCGACCTTCACAATTGAAATACTTCATGATTAATTTCATTAATGGAGCATATTCATCTTTGAGATACCGGAACGGGAACACTCTCTTGAGCTACCTCGAGAAACCAGGTTTAATATATGGCTCA
>APFE030571584.1:14050-27148 GCA_000404065.3 Pinus taeda
GGAGTAGATAAGACCATCCACTTGATTCATGGGATTGTCCTTATCATTAGGAAGCTTCCATGAGAGGTGGAGAACTACTTCCCTCCTTGGGAGATTCGAGGCCCAACTGAACTAACTCAAACTGGAATCAGTTCATGGATAGGTTAGAAGGAACCTTCGAAAGTTTGTTTGTTAAAAACTTTATCCAACTGGGTTGGCGCTAGTGCGACTCCGAGACAAAGCGCCAGCTAGCGTGCCCTCTTTGGAGGATTTCCCCCATTGGCACGAGTGATACACTGTGGAACAACGCCAATGGAGAAAGGGCTATATTTTTGGGTATTTTGCAGAAGGTGTCTTCAGGGCAGAGTACATACTCTAAGGGATACAATGCAGGTGTTTTCAAGTTATGTCACTTCTCACAGGTCCCGGAATAGGTCCTCCAATGTATGGGAGAAGGGGTAACAGGGACGGTAACAAAATACTGTGTAATAGTGATAAAGCCAATCCCATAAATATTGTGGATGATCCCAACTCCCCCTCCTCCATCTATAAAAGCTTGTCCATTTTCCTTAGGCAAGCTAGTTCCAGAGATTGAGAATTGTCAAGTTACCAAGAGCTTCATGCTGCAAGAGCCTTCTTCATTCCCATAAGGCCAAATCTAAGTAAGGAGATTCTTGTCCAATAACCAAGGAGAGAGAGGCTTGCTCCCATTCCCAACAAGCTTTGCAAGACATGTGCTGCTAATCACCCAGCCAAAGGAGGATTTGACGTTAGAACTATGGTTGTATTCTTCTTTGTTTATCATTAATAAACGACTATTTTTATGGTTCCACTCTTATTGTTCTTTGTGATAATGATGAGTTATATCCTTTCTGGCTGATATATAGTTGCATCTATTGGATTTTATGCTTGTATTTGTGTCGTTCTTTGTATGTGCAAGTGTCCATTCATGGAGATCGGGGGGATCGTGATCTGCCGGAGCAAATGAATAGGAGCGTCAGCTCTTCTACAAGCACTAGCGTTGGAATCCAGGTAGGCCCTCATCATTGGTCTTTAATTTGCAATTAGGAACTTGCGTGGTAGCGTTGTATGATTGTTGTAGGGATCGCCTCTGTCCGCAAAGGGGATTTGCCTCCACAACAATTTGGCGACTCCGCTGGGGAGTCAGCTTGTTGTTTGATTTGTAAACTTTAGACGGAGCCTGAAGTACGGGCAGATAGCCTTCAAAACGCTATTGCTCTGCATTAGCGAAGTAGATCAACGCCACTTCAGTCAATCTCTGGTTTGGTTTACGAACTGAACAGCATGGAACTTGTCTTGTTTCTTGGTTTCTTCCTACTTGGTTAGCATTTTGGGTTGAGTTCTTTTGTTGTTTCTCGTCCCCTGGTGTACCTGGTTATTGTTGGCCTAGATTTGGCTTGCTTGTTTTTTATTTTTGCATAGCAAACTTGACTAGTGTGCTTTTATATCATTACAGTCACGCCAATTGGCGCTAGTTGCTCATTGACAACCTGCGCCAATCCTCAAAAGGTGCTAGTTGCAGCCTGACAGTCGCGCCAGGCCTGGGAACTTTTGAAGTTTGCTTGGTTTTGAACCTCCTAAGCTTGGTTTTTGTTCTGGGTACCTTTTTTCGACTACTTGAGTGTGTTGGAGTCTTGTTTGACTGGCTTTGATCTTTACCCTTTGGGTGTTTGCCATTTTCTATCGATTTCACATTTCTAGCCCTAGGGCATCTAGTGGCTTTGTGTGTCGAGCCTTCCTTAGGTGTTTTTGGTCTTCTATTGGTCCAATCGACTCTCTGATTGCTCCCTTGCACTTGTTTGGTGGTTGTTAATCATTTTATTGCGTTATTTGAGTGACTTGCCTCTTTTTCACTTGAATTCTGCTTTGTTTCACTTTAGGCCTAGATTACACGGCTCATTGGTGTCTTTGGGACTTTTCTCGTTCTTTGAAGGATTGCTTTGTGATTTAGGGGTATGAATGTGCTTGTATTGAGTGGAATTTGTTTGTTATCATTTCTCAAAGTTTGTTTAGTGCATTTTTCCATCAACATAAAAGAAAAAATCTCTTTTGCTTTGCATTAGTTAATGAGAATTAGAGCTTTTCATTGTTATTAGTGATTAGTGACCTTGAAGAAAAGTTTGTTAATTTCCATTAGCTGCATTAGAGATATTCTTCGTTGTTTTGTGATCATTTCATTTGTGTGAAAGCTCTCAAACTCTCTCGTAGGTAGCATTCATCGAATGAAATGACATATTGTGGCATATAGTTTGCATTTAGGAAATTTTGAGACATTACATACAATAAGGCCTGAAAACTGAAACATAATACAAGATCAACTTTAAAATGAACTGAATGAATCTAACAATGCATTGGAACATAACGCACACTTTTTAGAGGTCTAGGCTAGAGACGTGCTCCGGTGTCGTTAAAACTAGTCACTTTTGTTTCCACTCAAGGTTGGGTGATTCCTCCTTTTGTGACTCAATAGTGGTCTAGTACGGATTTGTGCTCCCACGTACCGTCGAGTATATGAGGAGACCCCACTAGGTTATCATCCTTTATGTATAGGAAGCCGTGTCTGCCGCCTTACGACCCGTAACGCACCAAACACAACATTCGGGAAGATTGACTGCCGTATGGAAAGTCCTTGGTTTTCATATGATTGCCAAGGTGTATATGCAGTTTTACCGATTGTCTGATAAACCTTTTGCCTAGTTCTCCAGAGTAGTCATTTTTGACCCTTTTCGAACTCCCTAAGAGAAAAGGTTCATCTGAGCATTTGTCACTTCGGGCTCATTAAATATTCGAAGGCGACTAAAGTCATCTTTTTGTCCTTTTCCCGACTCTTTAAAGATGAAAAGGTCAAGTTATGTCCTTGTGTCTTAAAATTTATTCGGCCACGTTCACATTTACCCTGTTAGATCTTGTTTGCGTTAGCTTGAGTAGGGTTCTTTGAGTCGAATCATCCTGGCAGAATCATCGATCCCGTCTCCCGTCCCAAGTGACCAAGGGTCTCCTTCTTCTGCTGCTCTTGAGACACCGGTTCATAGTGGTACTCTCCCTGTTATTCCGAGTATCCAATTGCTGAACTCACGCGCTCCAGAAGACGATTTTGACAATCTACATTGGAACCCTGTTTGGGAGCCTTCCGAAGAGGATACTCCTTTTACTCCTACTGGTGTTTCGGTCCTAATGTCTTCCTCTGATATGGATGACACATCTCCCATCGCAAGTGAAACATCGGTTGTGAAGAGTGTCGAAACTCCTATCTCAATCGAAACCCCACCCTTCAGTGTCACCCCTCTTGGTGTCACGTTTCCCTTACGCTATAGGGCTTTGAGGGATGTTATGGGTTCTAGGAACTCCTCCTTGGGTACCATGTGGGATCACAACATCACTCCCACTTCAGGATCTTTCATTCCTCAAATTCACAATACAGCTGTCACTTCAGTCCCGACTATTCCGACTGTCTGTGTAGCTTATTCAGCACCTGTTGTTAGTGCCGTTACGATATCCTCGATTGCAACCACTGTTGCTGGTTCGTCCCACGGTTCGGTAAATAGTGGCCAGTCGGTACCTACATCCGGAGTTATCAATCCTACACGTAGTGCCCCACCTTCTTCTGGTTCCATTCCAGTAGGGGGGGCATACGATCAGTATTTGCAAGCCGTCCAGAATCCAGGCGCGCAATGTCTAGTTCGTTACTATGACCCCGTAGGGCATCATATTTATATTGGATCCTTGCCATCTCAGCCTGCAGTTGAGGTCTCAGTCCCATTAAATGTTGCTTGGGGTACCACTCGTTACAGTGGTGGCCAAGCACCCCTTTCGGATCAAGGACCACCTTATCAAGGACCACCTTATCAAGGTCAGCCATCTTACACGCAACCTTCTTATGGGCAGCAGTATTACGTGCAATCTTATCCAGGGCAACCTGGAGGCCCGCAAGGACAACCCTTTCAGGGACAACCTTCGGCCTATGGTGGTCCATCTTTCACTTATCTTGGGCAACCCTCTGGAAATCCAGGTCAACCTTATATGCAATAAGGACAACCTGGGGTCCAGTAGGGATACCCTTCCGGTCAACCCTCTGGGAATCCAGGACAACCTTATATGCAACAAGGACAACCTGTGGTCCAGCAGGGATACCCTTCCGGTCAACCCTCTGGGAATCCAGGACAACCTTATATGCAACAAGGACAACCTGGGATCCAGCAGGGGTACCCTTCTGGGTAGGGTGGTAAGCCTTACATACAGCAAGGCCAACCCACTATCCAGTCTGGTCAACTGTCTGGACAAGTTGGTCAACCTCAAGGACAACCAACTGTCCAGTCTGCTCAGCCATCTGTTCCATCAAGACAACCCTCGGTTGTGTAAGGACAACCCAAAACCCAGCAAGCTCAACCTTCTGGGCAAGTGGGTCAATCTCAAGCTCAACCAGGACAACCTTCTAGCCAGATGGCCCAGGGAAGAGAAGGAGGCAGCAGCTTGGCACACATTCCAAGGCAGCATTTTAGCAAATCCGTACAGTTGAGTTAGCACAAAGTGAAAGGAAGAATTTGGGCACGATTTTCTAGAAATTCGTACAACAAGTGCAAAAAAATCGAGGAGTAGAAATCTGTACAACAAGTGGCTATACTTTGGCATGCAAATTGAGGCAAATTCATACAACTATACTGCTGGTTTTTTTTCTGCACGCAAATCCAGGAAATCCGTATAGTGTATTTATGGCAGCTTGCAAGCTTTTCTAGGCAGGTTGTACAAAAACATTTAAGGCTGAAATTGGGCACACAAATCGAGGAGGCCGTACAACATTTATTGCTGTTCTGTTTCGCTGTTTGCAAGTTTTTCCAGTTGGCTGTGAGGCACGGAAAACGAGATAAGTTGTAAAAGTTTGCTTGCTGATTTTTTTGCTGAATATTTCTCTCACTGTAAAAAGCATTTTCCAGAAATAAGAAGGAGATTTCGAACTGGTTTTCCCCAAGAGTTGTAGGGGGTTTTTCCAGGGTCACCTTGACCAAAAATCATTGTGTTTAAATGTGTTGAATGGTTGTTTGTACCTACTGATTTTTTATTTCTGCATTTTCCAGCATTCTGTAAAATTTCCAGAAGTTCTGTTTTCAGCAAAATTTATTTTTCAATTGTTGAATGTATGGATATGGGAAAGGGCATTTAACTATTTTGGAGAAATAAGGTGAAACTGAAAACTGGGGTGGGAAATGATAAATTTTTACAAAAATCATATTGGAACTTGGAGTAGTCATAGAAACAAGAACCTGACAGCTAGGAAATCGATCAATTTCAGAGTATCTCATCAAGTGGAAGAACTTGCCCATTCAAGATTCCACACGGGTGGACAAAATTTTTATACAGAAGCATAAAAAACTACTCAAGCGTTGAGGACAACACTTTTTGAAGGAGAGGGGCATGTTAGGCCCCTATACTACTAGTGTAACCCCTTATTGTTATTTGTACAACCCTTTATTATATTGTTGTACCCTTGTAGTCCCCATATTGTTACCATTGTGCCCCATAGAAGCCCTCTATTTTTATTATTATGCCCTTACATTATTATTGTTATGTTGGCTCTGATTATATTATGACCCCTTAGACTCCTATATATAGAAAGGAGGTATTTTCATTTGTATCATCCAAGAATTGTTCGTTTATGTAATGTAAAGGAGGTTGCCCCCTCGAAGAGGCTGAATTCTAAGGCGCTGATCTATCTTTTCTATCTTGTTGTGAGTTGGTTTCATAATAAGGAATTACTGATGGAAATGTGTATCCTCCTTCCACGATTTCCCAAACTTCTGTTCCAAGAGATTGAAGATAGTCTTCTGTTCATTGAGTCGACGTTTCAAACCCCAAAGGGGGTCCATCATCAGGACAATTTAGCAAGATAGAAAGAATGAAAGATTGTTTCTATCTTGCAGGACAATCTTTCATTCTTTCTATCTTGCTAAATTGTCCTGATGATGGACCCCCTTTGGGGTTTGAAACGTCGACTCAATGAACAGAAGACTGTGGACAATCCGGATCATACCACTGCAAAAAACATCCACAGAAGTCTAAAATCTAAGATTGAAGATAGGTTGTGGTTCTTATCTTCCAATAGATGAAGTTTCTCCCATCAAAGATTGATGGTCTAATGGATCCCTCTCTTTCGTAGGTACTCATGATGATAGATCTTCCTTCAAGCGATCAAGCTTTTTTTGAAGGACCTACTTTGATACCTATTGTTGGAAATAATACTGAGAGGGGGGGTGAATCAGTATTAGCAATTTAATAATATTTCATTTCCATAAACAGATTTATATATGATACTTCTGTTAATGAAACCTGCGTGTATATGCAACTGTGTTTAGAGCAACCAACGTATAACTTGCAATCTTATAATTTAGTTAGTTTATCTTTAATCAGTGTATCAGAACCATATAACCAGTAATTAGATGCAGTAAATAGAACAGGAAATCACACACATGAACACAAGATATAAGGTGGAAACCCAATGTGGGTGAAAACCACCTGCTGCAATCATCTCAATCTTTCTTTAATAAGAAACTTATTTTACAAATTTTGTACTGGTGCAGCCTTATACTAGTACGCGGGCTTCTACCTGCAAAAGGATACAACCTTCTCTTGTTCTCCAACTTTTTCTAGAAGGGAGCTACAACCCCCTTAACTCTTTACTAGTTGATGTGTTTACTAAATTTTCATAAATTTTCAGACTGGATCCATCAATAACATCAATCAAACATCAAATATATCTGCATCAATCAATCTCCTTTGCACCAACCAAAACTAAATCAAACAATCACTTTTTTGAATGCTGTAACCAGAACACAGTAACAGTAACTAGAACCCAATGTAGAACCCAGAACACTGCAACAACAAACATAAGTAGCTAAAACATATTTTATGAGACTTACGCTACGTCAATGTGTTGAACCTGCATTCATACGCTGTTATCTGAAGGTAGATCTGCGTATACGTTGTTTTTAAATGCCGAACTGACGTGTATATGTGCCTTTACTATACTGAACCTGCGTACAGATCTATAAAAGATGATTTAACCTTTACAACTATTCAGACATCAGTTATACTCAAATCATCAGATTTACAGATTACGACATGTGCCAATTATAAAAGATCAAAACCACACAAAGATACTTCTCTTCAAGCATAAAGATCTTGACCCATCAATATAACTTATCCTTCTTCAAGCACTCAGGTTCCTCCTTGATTCAGATCCAGCTATGCACCATAACACAATGACCAGTATTCTAGATCTTGCTCTTCATTAGATATTCAATACTTGAGTGCTTTTGCCTAATGATATCCTTCTCCTTTTATAGTCTTAGGCCTTACTCAATACCATGGTCCAAAACCACTTTAGAATCAATACCTTGGACCAAATACCAGGGGTAAACACTTCGAAAAAGATACCTTGGACCAATACCATGGGTCAAAATACCAAGGACCAAATGCCATGGACAAAAACCAATTTTTCCAACATGTACACGCTTTTCTTTGCGTGAAAGTGCGTGTATACGCATACGTGCCTTTTGGTCTGCAAGTCCATGTGTATACGTGGTTTGGTCAAGGGGAACCTGCGTATACCTATTTTTCCTTCATTCTATGATCTGTCATCTGAGTGAGTTTCCATCAAGGACAACACCTGTGTCATAGCACCAACCTTGTGTCATAATGCCAACACAAAGCGTTCTTCGTTTGTAGAGGTAGCATGTAATAATTCGATAGCTAGTTTTAGGGATGGGATTTCACATACAATGGATAATACTACTTCCAAACCATAAACAAGTTGGAAAGGGGTAAAACCGATTGATGTTTTTGTAGTAGTATAGGAAGCCTACTACGCTGAAAAGAGCATAAAATTCTAGTTTCCTTTATGAATACCAACTATCCATTTAATCATATTGGTTAAAACTTTATTGACAGCTTCGACCTGACCATTAGCTTGTGGATAGTATGGAGTAGAGCTATCATGGTGTAGGCCGAGTTGTGTGGATAGTTCGACCATCATGAAGTTATGAAAATGACTACCACGGTCTGTAACAATAGCTTGTGGGACACCAAACCGAGCAATCACATGATTGAAAATGAAAACTGCTACTGTTTTGCCATCATCTTCATATGTAGGCATCGCCTTAGGCCATTTCATAAAGTAGTAGACTGCAAGGATAATATACCCATGCCCCCTAGCCGAGTGAGGGTTATAGGTGACGAAGTCGATGCCCCATTTGGCAAAAGGACCGACAACTTTGATAGGGTGAAGAGGAGTTGGAGGTGCTTGCATTTTGCAATCATAGATTTGGCAATTATGGCATTTGCGGGCTGCAGTAATGCAACCTTTAAACATTGATGGCCAAAAATAACCAACACATAACATCTTTTGGGAAGTAGCATACCTAGACATGTGACTGCCACACGCTCCAAAGTCGCAGTCATTTAATGTTTTTTCGGCCCCTTGGAGACTCAAACAATGTCGGAATATAGAATCGATACCACGACGATAAAGAGTGTCACCAATAATATTGTATTGTTGGGATTGGTATTAGTTTCGATGACGATCAGTTTTGGATAACTCAGGCCTAAAAGTTTGTGTTTTGAGATATATAATGATATCTCGATACCACATATTTGACGTACTAATAAGAAAGAGAGATTCGTCAACAAAAGAATCTTCTACTATAGTTTCTATATCAGTATGAGGAAAGTCACACAATAGTTCGACGAAGATCAAATATTTCTTTGATTTCGATTTTTCAAATTCCCAATCAAACTCTTGTATGATAACTATCCACTTGGATTATTTGCCCCCTAGCAATTTTTTAGTGAGAATATACATCATAGGGTTGCAATATGAAATGATAGTTGTTTTCTGGAGAAGTATATAGTGACAAAATCATTGAACAACTTGTACAACTTCTAAGGCTAGCTTCTCCACATGTGCGTATTTAATCTCAGTTTAGTGAGACTTCTACTTAAATAGTAAATCACATGTTCGCTACTAGAATCATCCTCTTGGACTAAAACCATGTCAATGCTGGCATCAGACGCAACTAAGTACAGAAAGTAATCTCGATTGCACACAAAAAACACATTTGTGTGTATTCAAGCGAATATTGTAGTGCTAGCACCTAATGAAAATTGTTTTTAAGTGCAATGGGTGATCTTGCCTTTTCATTGAATGAGTCGGTAGGTCATCTAAATAAGGCTAAACAATATGCTTAATATTTTGGAATGCATACGACATTGCTCGTTGAAAAGTCGTGCCAACATTTTTTAAGCCGAATGGGAATTTGCGATAAGAAAAAGTTCCCCATGGGTATATGAATGCGATTTTATATTGATCAACACGGAGTATGTTTATTTGATTGTAGCCAGAAAATCCATCCATGAAGGAAAAAATTTCATTCCCGACACAATCATCGACAATTTGGTCAATATACGGAGTTGGACAATTGTCATTGGGACAAGCTTTATTAATATATATATGTAATCAACACATACTCGAATAGTTCCTTGTTTTTCATTAACAAGCACAATATTTGATACCCAATCAGTCAAAGGAATGGGGTAGATGAATCCTGCTTTCTACAAATTTTCAACCTCAGTCTTGATAGTCGCAACTTTTAGTGGATGTATAGGACATAATCGTTATCTAATAGGCTTAACATCTAGATAACTTTTTATTTTATGCACAACTATCCTAGGGTCGATTCCTGGAATTTCTTCATATGACTAGGCAAAGATGTCATGGAATTCCTGAAATAGAGCTTTGTAAGTTTGAATCTCTTCTAAAAAACAAGAAGCTCCTATATGAATATTTTCAGTTATCCCATGTTTCACTGAGATATCTATGGGTATCGTTTCTGATATGTTCCCTAAACTTTGTTTAAGACTGGAAGAAAGGGTAGATATTGGACATTAAGTATCACTAAGGGTGTTAGATGAAAACATAGATGAGAAATTTGTCTCAATTTTTTAAAAGAATTGAAAGAAGGTTGAATGATGATGAGTATCATTCCATGGCATTTCATCCAAGGTCATAACTTCCATAATCCCTTAGTTAAAAAATATGTGTTAAAAGTATCAGACATAGAGATTAGTTCCAAGTGTGACAAATGAGAATATTCATCAATAATCATATTCATTCGATTGTCTTCAAATTTTGGTGAGTTGGGAAATGACTGAATTTGTTAGGCCCTGTTAGGATTCCAAGAAACTCTCCTAGGTTGTGGTTCAGAGATGCCTGGTAACATATAAATTCAACTATTTTTGCAAGTTTAATGGAAGGAATGATGTTTTGGTTCAAGCTAGATAACCACTTCTACTTTGTTTCATTCCAGACATGCATGAACACCCTCAGACTACAATGCTTTAGACCACCAATGCTCACAGTTTTAGATATTAGGTCAATATGGAGAATACTAACCACACCAGCAAATACACAAGACTATGTGATGGCCGGATGCAACTAGTAAAGAAACCTATAAATATAATCTATTAATGCAAAGATAGGATGACAACTCTCTTGCATTAAATATAAAGAAACCTGAGAAACCTATTCAATGATGCATTCAACATTCTAACACAGAGATAATATGACAATTATCTAGTGCTAGACATAAAAAAATCAAGAACGTAGCATATCATGCACAGGCTTAGAATAGAGGAAAATGGACAGTGAGCAGTTAACAACAAAAGAAGCTTGTATTAGCTGAAAATGAAGATGAGACGCTGCGAGTGACAAAATATCTACAGTCTCCAGAAGTTGAACCTTACATCAAATGCCAACCTTGACTACATCTTGCTTCTTGATATTTATAAGTTTACAATACTAGGGCACTTGGCCGTTCAGGTATGGAGGGGTCATAATTGACCACCAACTGCATTTAACTGCTTGATGGAGTATCTGGAAGAGGTTATTTGATTCAGTGGGTGAATCCAATCTGTTCAAGTGCTGTGCTGTCCCTTTAGGTAGTTGGAGTGCTCGTACTGGTGGAGTCCATGACTGATAAATTCAGTTACAGCGTTGTGCTGTGTCCTTTTCTCCCTTGGCCATGCTTTCTGTTAAATATGGTTGTTGGGGGTCTGACTGTGACTGATATTGGCAGAGCTGGTCATTTCCTTCTTCGGGGAACAAAATGGTCAGAGGACATGGAATGCATGGGTAGGTGGACGATTTGGGTGAGCGAGAAGAATGACCATCGGATCGGGGAAATGAATGACAGGGATGGCTTGATGGAAGCTATCAACCGAGGTGGGAGCAAGGTGTGTTAGGGCTGTTGGATCTTCACCAGACAGATCAGACAGTCATCGGGCTACGGAGCTGCACAGACGTTTAATGGGCGGGGCGGTTTGGTTGGGCAGTAATGGTTTTCATCGCACTGCTTTAAGTGGTAAAAGCCTGGGGTTGAGTGATTCCATTCAACGATCAACACATAACAGCGGATGAGAGAGAAAAACCACTCTCATTGCGTGCTATCACTCGATCAAATTTCTAGTGCGATGAATGTGAATACTGTCAAATCTTGGCAGAGATGATCTGACGACAGAGAGTGGTAAAGCGGTTCTCTTTATCGGGGGTGATGTTGGCAGTTAGATCGGCAGGGGAGATCAACGGTGGGGAAGCGGTGAGGGATTCATGAGTGCATGAAGGCATATGGGTGAGGTTTTATGGTGGGTTGGGGCCTTGCACTTAGAACTGGGGCCAAAAGGGACTTTGTCAGATTTTGGAAGGCTTACTCAGGGAATGGGAAAGGTTTAGAAGTGAGCGAGGTGGAGGAAAAGGGAAAAATGACCAAATATGAGCCCCCTTTTGGACACAATCAAACAGACTAGAACTCCTTCCTGACCATATGTTGAAGCCCCGAAAATCAGGTCCACAACAAGGGGGATACCCACCTGGTCCAGACCTTGAAAGCAGCTCCTTTTCCATTTGGGATGGTGGGTCCGACTAGGGATAATGGGATCAGTTTCCCAATTTGTGTGTGTTGATAGGAATTAATATTTCCTTTTTCTAAAGATTTCTAAGTAAAATGCTTTTAATCTAAGTCTAATTTAAAACATGTAATTGTATTCTAATGAATAGAAATATTTGATTCTAAAACTAACCCGGGATTCAACTTTTTACTTGTGCGATCTAAAACAATTTCTAATGGCAATTGGTAATAAAGATCATTCAATCGCTACAAGAAAAGAATTCGATAAAAATGAATTGTTTCGTATAATAAATTAGCTGAAACAATTGCGAGAAACATATCACATAATAAGTCACTCATACATTGAGCATAAATAGAATAGTCATTAGCGTACAAAAGTGCCAAATGACAACTCAAACATTCAAGCTTTCATATATAAATAACTGAGCATAAAATATTACTTTGACACATAAGCAAAAACCATTAAGAGATAAAAGTACCATTGATAACAAGTCCTACTCATGAGCTTCAACAATATAGATTTATCTATTCCTAATTCAACATCTACTAAGAGTACAAAAGTGCATTTCAGTAGCAGACATTAAATGCAGATATCAATAAATCTTGTTCCATTCATTCATCAAAACCTCCTCTGAGGGTGCAGAAGTGCATGTTCTGAGGAAATGTTTTTGAAAATTTTTAGGACCCCTCTCTAAATGCATGAGAGGGGTTAAAATACTACTACCTAAATACTAAAAACAATTTATTACAAAAATATAGGAGGAGGTTTAAATGACCGTCCTCATCTAAGGCAAAAATAAATCAAAACTAAAACTAAAACTGAATATGGAATTAATTATCTATGTATTTGTTCTCTAAGATCGTAAGCATTCTGATCCGAATTTAAACATGAACGCACCAAAATACAGAGATAACCATATACACAAAGATGCAGCGGAAATAATACTTCATTTCATTAATAGAAAATACTGAAATATGCTTACAACCAGAAATGGAAATAAACCAGCTAGGGCGATGGTAGCTTATTTCTGAGAAGAGATGTGGTCGCTACATGCCTTTGAACTGTTCTGAACTGTGTTACAATGAGGCTCGAAGGCCTATTTATTATTGAGAAACAATGGAAAACCCTTCACATCCCAAAACCTAA
>APFE030571585.1:8619-19588 GCA_000404065.3 Pinus taeda
ACCTGCCACTGATTGGAGTATTTGCTCCATAGTAGGCAATGGGAAATTGTCTTTCAAGCTTGCTCTGTTCAGATTCCTAAAATCGATACGAATTCGAATGTCGCCATTGTTTTTCCTGACAGGCACCATATTAGAAACCCAATTGGAATGCTGGACCGGGAAGATAATCTTGGCTTTAAGGAGTTTGTTAAGCTCCGATTTAATCTGGCTTTCCAAATTGGGGTGTATTTTCCTTAACTTCTGCTGAATAGGTTTTTGATCTGGAAGCATTGGAATTGTATGTTGGATGATAGATGTGTCATAAGTCTTTAAGTCATCATATTTCCAAGCAAAAACGTGTTTGTTTTTTCTTAATAGTTTAACAAATGCTTCTTTCTCTTGTACAGAAAGTCCTAATCCCAAATTCACATTCTGAGGAATTTGATCAGTACCCAAATTTACTAATTCAAACCTTAGGGTAGAGCTTTGGATCTTTGTATTAGTCACAGGTTTAAACCTGTCCTTTATATCATAAAGATCCTCAAGTTTTACCACAGGCTTAGGGATTGCATTTTCTTGAGGTGTTTCTTTTATTTGGGAGTCATGTTCATCCTCTTCAATGATTTGGTTGTCATAAGACTTTTCAGAAGTCAAGAATTGTAAAATATCGTTGTCATGATTAAATACTCTCCAATTAGTGATGTTGTCAGGAATTGAAGGTCTGAAAATCAATTCTACAGAAAATCTATCAGGGTTGTACTCTTCTGAAGGTAGGAGCCTTGAGGCTACATTGGCCAGTAAGTCAGCAGCTGAATTCTGGGACCTAGGAATGGAGGAAATGTTAAATGCTAAGAAATGTGAAGTAAGGTCTTGCACAAGCGATTGGTAATGTTTAAGATGATTGGAAAGGCAATGAATTGCATTTCTAACCTGTTTAACAATAATTTCAAAATCACCGAAAACTTTTAAGTATTGCACTTTAAGGCCGATTTCTTTATATAAACCGTGGACTAGGGCTTCATACTCGGCTGTGTTGTTAGTGCATTCGAATTCTAGTCTGCAAGACAGCATTATTCTTTCCCCATTTGGACTAACCAAAATGCATCCTGCTCCTGAGCCTTCATTAGACTTAGAGCCATCGAAATATAAAGACCAAAATAAAGGAGTATTAACAGTGATATTTACAACATTCTCATAATCATTGAAACATCTAGACTTGTCTGTTTGTGAAAAATTTTCTATCTGAGATGTAAAATGATTAACTGAGAAAGGGGAGGGTTGGGAGACAAAGTTGCCAAAGAATGTCTCTGATGAATAGTTGCCCAAAATGTTGTTGTTGAAAGCTACAGGGTGATTTTCCTGTTCAAAGTCGGTGACAGTATGGGTCATATGTTTTTCTCGGTCTATCTTTATTTTATTTGGCTTACCTTTATAAGGAAGCCACATGTGTGACCAATCGGTAGAAATGTACCCATGTAATTTTTCGGACCAGTCTCTGCTCAGAATTAAACCGTAAAACTCAGGTATATCGGCTATAAGGATATCAATTCTTTGTACTATTCTTGGGTCAGCTGACAACCTGATGGTTACAGAATTAATTTCACCAACAACCTGTACCTTAGTCCTGTCTAATTGAACAATATGGATAGCGGACTTCTGGGGTTCTATGTTCAATTTGGAGCAAAATGAAGCTGGCATTATGTTAGAAGATGCCCCTGAGTCAATTAAACAGTTGTGTAGGTTTCTATTATAGATTTCATAGGTTAGGAGGAAAGGTGGAGTATGAGATCTCGACCTGTCTCTAATGAGGACTGAATCTGTAGCTTCAACCATACCTGGAGGAGACTGACCTGAGTCATTAGCAACCTTTGAACTAGGAAGAGGAGTAGAAGGGACAGCATTCAATTCTTTAAGGAGTAACTTTTGCTGATGCTTTAGCTTGCTAAGCTCAAACATGGTTATATTGGCTTTAGTCTTTTTCATGTCATCAACAATGTTATATTACATTGAATCGGATACCACTAACGTCTTAGAAGTTGAAGGGGAAGTAGAAGTTGAGGGTTGGTTTTGAGGGACTACTACAGGTGGTTTCTTTGGAGGCACTTTTTCCTTTGTTGTAGTAGCACCTGCGCTCCTTTTCTTTGAAGTTACCTGGGTAGGTTCAGGAGTACCTTTACTCCTGGTGGTGACCGGGAAGGCTTCTTCTTCATTATCTGTATCAGGATCGGGGAGTATGAAATCCCACATTCCATGACACTCAGCTACTTCTCCTTCATCGTCAGATGGTGGGGTTGCCTCTTCTTCTTCTTCTTCCTGGTCTGAGTCAGCATTAGATATGACATTAGGTGGCTTTGTTTCCGTTTTCTTATAGGTCCTAAAAGGTATTTTGCTTGATGTTTCGGCCACCTGCTTCTTTATGTCAATCATTTCGTTAGCCAGTGTTTTTAGGACCTTTTGCAGTCCCTCCATATCATATGGGTCTTTTGGGCCTTTCTTCTTGGAGTCTTCTTTAAAAGAAACTTTTTTGGCTTTTCTGTCTTCCAAGGCAGCTTTCTTTTCTAAGGAATTGATGCGCTTCTCCACATCAAGTGCTTCTTTCATGTTTTCTGCTAAGGTAGGTTTCCCAGCCCGATCTACGAAAATAGCTATATTGGCAGGTAAGGTAGTGATATACCATTCGCTTCGTATTTGTTCACTTGGTTTGGAAGCTGTGGGGATTTTGTTAAGGAGCTTATTGAAACGAGCATTAAATTCCTTAATGGGTTCCCTATGTTCTATCCTTAAGTTGGATAGATCATTTATTAAGGTTGCTAAAGACCTATCATCTCCATACTTAGTAAGAAACTGCTCTTGGCATGTATCCCAGTTGGTAATAGATCCAGAGGGTAGAGAGAAATACCAGGATCCTGCTGATCCTTGCAAAGTATAAGGGAAAAGTTTGACAACAACATCTTCATGGGTTACCCCTTTTAGGTTGACCGATAGCATGAAATTATTAATATGTTCTTCGGCCTGAGTTCCATCATCTGGGTTAAACTTAGGGAGCCACTTTTCGGGTGCATCTGGTAAAGGATGCAATGGCGCAGGAATATTGACCGCGCCGGGTCTGGTCCATGGATCTACCATTGTAATAGTACCAGCAGTTGATACTACTATTGGGGTTCCAGATGTATGGGAAATAGATGATATTGAGGGGTGAGCTGATTGAGGTGTTGAGGCTTCTGTTCCCTGATGGACAACAATATGTAACGGAGGAGTGGGTGGTTGACTTTGCAGATGAGGAGATGAAATGGATGATGTGGATGAAAGTTCCCCACTATCAGACTCTTCAGTGTGTTTCTTGGCCCTTTTCCTTTCGGGCAAAGGGAATTCGATGGGTTTGATACCAAGTTTCCCACTTTGAAGTCTGGTAAGTGGATGAGATAGATTGAACTGCGAAGTCACACTTCTTTGTGATACCTCAGATCTCTGTGGTGAAATCGAGAAGGTCTGAAGTTTATGGATAAGAGACTGGACTTCAGGGGATTCAAGACTCAATTGTTCTGAAGTATGGTGGGTGTGAGCAGTGGTAGTTGATTCCTGACCTTCTTGATCGCGCGTTGGAGAACCAACATGCGATCGAGAATGATTAGGAGAATTGGAGGGAGAATTACTCTTAGAATAGCTTGTGGGTTTAGGTTTGCTTGCCATTCATAGTCGGGCCCTCCTTCTAGCGCCAAAAATGTTGATGCCTCGAAAATCGCTGCACCAACATTGGGGGAAACCACCCGGTCCGGACCTTAGTGCAACTCCTTTTCCGTTTGGGATAGTGGCTCTGAATGGGGGTAATGGGACCAGTTTCCCAGCAATAGATAAATGGGATGAATGAATACTTTGTAGATAACAGTAGTGATAGGTGGATGGCTAAAACTATTGACAGAAATATAAGTAAATAAAGCTATCCCGGGAGTCTATTTGAACTGTAAAGTGTAGTTTTTTGATGCTCTATATCCAATAATACAATTATATAGATGACTGCATTCTCAAGACATAGATATTAAATTATTCAAGATTGTTGTACCTAAATAGTTAGGCGCAGCGATTAAAGCAATACTACTACACTCTATGCATTCATACCATTAACGCATACATGATTAAAAATAAGGCATATCATCTAAGCATCCAATAGTGGAATGAGTAAGATTTCCTATTGTTGCGCATGCATACAATTAATGATAACAAGAATAATTACACAGCGAATTCATATACACAAAATGAATTCAAACAAAATATAGAAATACCATTTTGAATAGTAAGCCACTCCCGATATGAATCGCTATGTTTAGCTTTTGCCTCAACGCATGAACATTTCCCAATTAATGACAGTAGTGCACAATTAGATCAAGAAATTTCTCCATTAAAGTAAAGCGACTGGTCAAGTTTCATAAAAGAATAGAGGCTGAAGCGCAATAGTGCAAACTTCAGTCTGTTAAGTCTATTACAAAATTTTACGACCCTTTCTAAAAACATGAAAGGGTCTATAAATACTATGCTAATCTAAATATCTACAAAACAGAAAAGCTAACTAAGCTTATGTCAATAACTTCTTGATGCTATTTATGCTGGCGATCCGAGGAGCTGGAGGATGAGTCATTCAGTCGGTTGTTTCCCTTTGAACCTGAGTTGATTGATGGCGAGCATCGGCTCAATTTCAGGAGGTTTGTTGAGCCGGGAGCTGAGCTGGGCCGCGTAGGTGGAGTCCTGGATATCGGGGATCATACATTGAACGGCATCGGTTAAGCACTTGAGGGCAGATCGTTGTTCATGAGGCTTGATAAGGAACCGCCAATATGTTTCTATGTTTAAAGTGTCGACCCCGGTGATTGACCTTGCTTTTCTCTCTAAATCTGGGTAGCACGTCTGCTCTAATGTGTTTGCTGTAGTAATCTTCCCGGGCGTGCATTGGGAAATCATATTGGCTAGATAGAGAGTATCATTTACCAGATCAACCAAATTACCAGCAATTAATGCACATCTTGATGCTGCCCTTTCTGCCTTCAATACCTGTGTTTGCCATTCTGTAAACAATATGTTTTTATGGACCTCCAGTATCCTAGGCAAATTGGATTCCTTTCCTGACTTCGAATCTTGCCATTCAAGGTAGGTTGTGATATCTTTTTCGGCTTGATTCAAGTCGTCTCTCGCCTTTTCTACCTGCTCATTTACAGTTGTAGCTAACTCGCAGAGTGGTTCTGCTTGAGAGAGGGATTGAGCCAGAAGTTTAACTTGCGCTATAAGCGCCTTGTTGATTAACATCGCCTCCTTTTTGAATTCTTTTATCTGCGAATCTCCCTTGGTAGTCTCTAACTGTGCTGTAATTTGAGCGATATCCTCATCCTTAGTCTTCAAAGATTGCTCATTTTCCGCTTTTAGTCGCTCCAAAGCCTCTGTTAATTCACTTTGTCTCTGGATGGCTGCCTGGTTAATCCTCTGTTTCTCCTCCTCCCATTGTTGCATCAACTGGCTATTTATTTTCTGTTGTTCCTCTAGTTGTTCACTTGTATGTACTGTCCGTTGTTGTTGCTCCGCTAATTGCCTCTCGGCTTGTATTGTCCTTTGTCTAACATCCGCTAATTCCGCTTGCAACGTGGAAATTTCCTGGTCTTTAGTCTTCAATAAAAGACTTACCTCTGATGCCTTGTCGATGGTGGCAGCTGAATAGGCTCCGGCATATTGTGACAGCTTGGTCAGATCATCAGAGGGATCCAGTTTCTCTTTCAATACTACATTTCCCATGATTGTTTGGTCGGGAAAGAGGGAAGGTTGATCAAGCCTTTGCCTTTTTCTCGATCGCTTTACCACGGCTCTGTGCCTTGGGCTGTAGAAAACGTTTAACGGAGGGATGTCTTCTACTTGGAGAGTGATTTGGTCGCTAGGACCTTTTGGGATTATTTCCACATTCATAGTTTTAGGTGGGCCGCTGGCTTCGATCAAAGCCTGAGATGAGTTTTCCTTCTGTACACTACTGCTTTTAGGAGTATCAGTATTCTGTGAATCCTTTCCTCCACCGATAATGGTACTAAAATGCTGCCATTCCTTTTGCAGCTCAGGGTCCGTGACGGCACCCTTGTTAGTATCGGTGGTGGTTTGTTTGGACTGGGACTCCTTTAACAGTTGTTCTTGTTTTTCCTTCTCTTGCTGCTCCTGTTCCTTCTGTCGCATCTCTGCCTACATCTTTCGCTGGTTGTCTTCCTGCTCTTTTCTCTGTCTATCTTCCTCTTCTTTTCTTAAGCATTCTGCCTGCTCTTTCTTTAAGAGTTCTTCTTGTTCCTTCCTTAAATTCTCTTGCTGCTCTCTTTTCAGCTTCTCCTCTTGGTTTTTCTTCAGTTGTTCCTCCTGCTCACTGTTTTTGGTCTTCACCGCAGCAGGGGTATCTTTCATTTGTTGCTGACCAGGCTCGCTTGATGATGCTTGGGTCGACATTAATAAGTCTAGGGGCAGAGTTTGCAGCCTCTGCTTCCTGACCTTATTAAACTCAGATAACCCTTCGTCATTATATCTTCTCCTGGCAAGCTCTTTAGCATGACCTATTGATTGAGCTGAAGCAAAAACATCATCGAATATATCTTCTTTATGCTCAAATGTTGATAATTTGGCATGTTCGAGAGCGGCATATGCATATCCGTTTGGATCATATGCTCTATTCGGGATTATAGGAAGATTTAGAGCTTGAATTTTCAAGGCTTCTTTTTCTGCATGTTTTAAATCATGCAGGGTAAAGACTCCACATCTGAAAGGAAAAGTTGGCCAGCCCCTTTTCTTCTCCACCTTAAGAGTCTGTGTGGTACTCTTAGCTGTAATTTGGTATGCAATTTCCCTTGCTAACAGTTTGTTAGGGACATATAAGGGGAGGACATGGGGATTGGCTTGGCTGCCATAGATTCTAACATAAGTCAAATATTCTTCCCCAAACCAACTACCCACTGCTGGCAAGTCAAAAGAGGCTAAGTAGGAGATCCTTGGAATAGGCTTATCAAAAATGGCATAATAGACCGGAACCATGAAACCATTACAAATTTGATACAAGTGATTCTTGTGGGATGACTTCCACATCTTGCGATGGTAAATATGGATGGGTGAGGGGTCTTGTGCGGTCCACCTCCAACCAAGAATAGGGAATTTAGAATTAAAACACAGGGTGTCTAAAATATAAGCGCTGTAGTAGAACGGAGGAATTATTCTTTCGGTAACTCTGGTTTTATTCCTAAATTCACTAACAGCCAGGGCAAGCTTATTCGAAAGGATAGTAGCCCAATCCATAATCCAACTGTTGACTGCCGCCTCCATGAGGGGAACCATTTCAATGGTAAAAATTGCAGAATCGTTATAGCGGCATAGCAATAAGTAGAACACAAGGAGTCGACTGAGTACTTACCGGAGGATTCATGCTTGTGCTTATTTGGATTCTGCCTCCAATCTTTGATGGGCTCAGACTCGATCTCATTCTCACTTGCGAATTTCTCCAGAAATGTGCTATTGTATACTTTCTCTGGCTTAGGCAAATGATAAATTTGCCTCAGATCTTCCGGTTTAAATGACCCAAAAATCCTTCCATCTTTTGCGACGAAAGTTCTGTCTATGATAGGAATTTCTTCAATTGCCCATTTGATAACATCAGTGTATGGGAGCATTTGTTCTCTTGCCGCTATCCTATGGAGGAAGGAATCGGCCAAGTCTTTGAGAGTGCACTCTGATTTCTTCGATGAATCCGCGGTAGCTTCTTCTACCACCTTCTTCGGCTTCTCGGCCTCTAACAAATCATAAGTTCCTTGCCAAGTTGTTCTGGGAAGGCCCGCGCACGTCGTGTCGGATATCAAACCCTTCTTACTGTTTACTACTGCTTGTGGCGCAGCTGGTGGATTGATAACACCTGCAACTTTCTTTGACTTTTTACCCATTATGCCTGAATTGCTTTGAAAATCTGTATGCTGCACAGAGAGGCGATTTTGGGCGTAACACAGAGATAACAATGAAACTCACAGTTGATAGTAAAATAGAAGAAGAACGTTGATATACTTTGCTTTTATTAGAACGGCGCGGAGACAATCTATAGGCAGATCCGAGGGTATGGATTCATTTAAGGGAACGTATAAAACCTGCCACCTTATAAATGTTCATTATTCCAATATGTGGTCGAAAGATTACTCAAATCATGCAATGGGCATACTGGCGGCCGAGCGGGAATGATTATGCCTTAACTGTCATTAATTCGGGCTTTCCAATCACTTTAACGGCTTTTTGTTGAGAACTGTGCCTTATCGCATCGCATCAGGCGGGGGCGCATGGCTAGTTTTAACAATGTTTTGAATATTGCCGATCGCCGATTGCAATATCGCATCGGCGAAAGGCATATGCGCATTAAGGGTTAAACAGGGGGAGCTGCCGATCGCCGATTGCGATATCGCATCGGCGAAAGGGATGTGTGCAATGTCTGCAGTATAGGGGACTCGCCGATTGCGATATCGCCAATAGCTTTATCGCATCGGGGTTTTACTAAGGGGCGCGTTAGTGGTGCACAAGGGAATTTGCCGATTGCGATATCGCCGATAGCTTTATCGCATCGGGGGAAAGCCTTTTGGTCGTTTGGTGCATCCTTTATGTTATTGCGATATGCGATCTTGCGATCGCTTTATCGCAATAAACACATATTTGCTGTATTTCCATTTTTTAAAGAGATATTGCTTTAAAGGGTGATTTTATAAAGCGCTCCATTGATTTGTCGGATTTTTAGAATTTAAGAGTTTTGACATCGATTTTATTTTAAGAGGGCCCCTATTTCATATTTTAATGCTTTTTGGTAAATAAAAATAATATTAAATGGGGGTTTGTTTGCAAAGCATAACAATTGGCGATTCACTGGGAGAACCAGTTATCTCTGGAAAAATCAAAAATACTTTAAAACTTTTTCGAAATAGAGTTTCAACCATAAGGAAAGTTCTGATATAACTAAGTATCTATGTATTATGAATATTACAGAAATAATTTTGAGAACTTCCTCCTTTTGCTAATTTAAGATGGTACATTTTAAAGTTTCAAATAGGCCTTGATTGGTTCATTAATAGTAAAAATAGGAAAGTCTCTCCAAATCAGCTTTTATAGTAAACTCGCCTGTCATAGGTAGAGCCTCTACTGCCAGCAAACGTTTATAGTCTCGACAGGGATACCTTTTAACCATGTAATTATCCATTGTCCCATCCAATCAAGAGTGTGATTATTAGAATGAATTCAAAACATATTTTCATATTTTGTTCATTTTCCTTTTTTCTGAATTCTTTTATAAGATAAAAAGCCATTGCCCTGGTTTGGTGGCCAGCTATTGACAATGCCACTCACTGGTAGTAGTCTAACTGAACAAGCTAGCTCGTGATGAGACTCCTTGTCTTGAGATTTCAAGCCATTACCCTGTTTTGGTGGGCAGTATTGGTAATGTCAGCTAGGCTATTTCCCTGTGAACGTGGTAAGCAGGCTTGTGATAAGACCTCTTATCTTTAATATCTTTATATTTTAGAATTACACTCTGAAAAATCATCATCTTTGATGAATGGGTTGGACAATCACTTCTTTGAGAATTGATGGATGACAGGTTGGGAGTTAAAGATGTTGATATTGGATTGACTTCTATTCCTAATATCAATGACCTTTTGGGACCAATTTGAAAATAAAAATGACCTTCATTACTTTTATGCTCTAAGGAGGAATTGATCAAAGTTAATCTGTGATTTTCAGGGTACAAATGATATCTAATTTCCCAAAAGTATTCCTTTTTGGTTAACGACTCTATTATTTGAAAGCAAGTATTCATGATACTTCTGTGAGACAACCACTTAAATGTAGTGAAAGGTCAATAGAATATGCCTTAAAATTTTTTTTTTTTTTTAAATCTATAAACTAAGAAATCCTACGAAAGTAAAGGGAGAAGGGGTTACCTCCTCAATTTAAGAATTTTTTAAGGATTAGGCCATTTACGGGGAGAGACTCCCTCACACCTGTTAAATCTTGCAATAGAAAGGTTGAATGGCCTATTTTCTCACAAATCTGAAATGGTCCAAGCCACAACTTTTGGAACTTGGTGTGTTTGACTTTGTCCTCATGGGCTTTATCCCATTTCAGAACTAAATCGCCAACTTGGAATTGTTTTGACCCTGGCGAGGCTGAATCAAAAGATGCTTTAATGATTTGCTGATGCTTGGCATGGGTCTCCTTGGCCTTGTCTCTCTCTTCTTCTAGTTTTAAGATTTGATCGTATCTGAGCTGAATAGAAGAGGAAGGAGCTTGCTCAATGAACTGCACTAAGGCTAAAGAGGGTAGAACAAGATTTGTAGGCAATATCGCTTCCTTTCCATATACAAGATTGAACGGAGAGGTTCCTATGGAAGCCTTCTGAGTTATCCTATCAGCCCATAATGCGAAGACTAATGATTTATGCCAATTCCTATTATTTTGTTCGATTGTTCGTTTAATAATTTTGATCATATTCTTGTTAGTGGACTTTGCCAAACCATTACCTTGAGGATAGTAATTAGCAGAATACTTTAACTTAAATCCTCTTTTAACATCAAAATCAATCATAGATTTTCCTGAGAAATAAGAAGCATTATCAAATACAAGAGCAGTTGGAACACCAAACCTGGTAATAATGAATTGGTCAATGAATTCAATGATTGCTTCAGAATTTTCCGCCTTCAAAGGGACTGCCTCAACCCAGTTAGTGAAATAATCGGTAGCAGTAAGAATGTACTTATGCTGCTTTGAAGAAGGTGGATTGATTTCCCCGATGATATCCAATCCCCATTGATCAAATGGTTGTTCAATGTTCACTGGTTGTAGAGGGAAAGCTGATTTTTGTTGTCTTCCACCGGCAGTTTGGCAATTGAGGCATTTCCTTACATACTCATGGGTGTCTCTAAAAAGGGTTGGCCAATAGTATCCAGCATGAATAATCTTGTGAGCT
>APFE030571587.1:8004-22952 GCA_000404065.3 Pinus taeda
TTTGAGTGCTGTTCACCCGGACATTCGTTTTGTTTAGAATAACAACCACAGCATGAGCAGCTTCACCCCAGAAAGTTGCGGGAGTCCCTGGTTCATCAAGCATAGCACGGGCCATTTGTTGGACTGTTCTGTTCATTCTTTCCACAACTCCATTTTGCTGAGGAGTTCTAGCTGTAGAGAATTCTCTTCTTATCCCATGTTCTTCACAGAAATCAGAAAATTCATTTGAGGTAAACTCCCCACCTCTGTCGGATCCGAGGCACTTAATTTTGTGACCCGATTCATTTTCAGCCAAGGCCTTGAAGGCTTTGAATTTTTCGAATGCTTCATCTTTGTGCTTCATAAGTCCTAACCAGACAAACCTGGAGAAATCGTCAATGAATAATATCAAGTATTCTTCTCCTCGAGGTGTTCTTTTTCTGAAAGGATCGCATGTATCTGTATGTACTAGCTCAGGAGGCATGCTAGCTGATCCTTCCTTCTCTGGAAAGTTAGTTCTGGTTTGTTTTCCAAACTGACATGATTTGCATATGGTGTTGTCAGGAATTTTGATATCTGGAAGATCGCGAACTGCCTGATATTTGCATGCTTTCCTTATTTGTGAAAAGCTTAGATGTCCCAACCTCCGATGCCATAACCAGTGCTCATCATCCTTGTTTAGATAGCATTGTTGTTGTCCTTCTTCAAATATGTACAGATTATTTGGAGTTATTTTGCCTTTGATCACTATTTTACCTGTATCAAGATCACGATCAAGACATCCATTTGATCTGAATATCACCTCGGTTCTTTGCTCACACATCTGACTGACACTTAGAAGATTATGTTTCAATCCATCAACATACAAAACATTTCCAGCCTTGACCTTTTCTTTTAACTGAGCAATACCTTTTCCTTCTATAGTTGCAGGAGTATCATTTCCAAAAGAGACTTTCTTTCCTTTTTCTAGAGCAGAATATGACTCAAGTTTTTCTTTATCACCTGTCATATGCTTCGAACATCCACTGTCAATGTACCATAGATTTTCCTGTCCCTCTGCATTAAATGCTATCCCACATCTTTCTGTTTGTGGTTCCTTTATTCTCCATGTTCTGGTGCTTGAGGGTTGTTCCTTTGTCTACTGAAACCTGCTCCTGCATTCAGAATCTTCATGACCAAATTTATTGCAAATAGAACATTCAACTTCATTTTCAAGAGCCGAAAATTGTTATAGGTCCTTTTTATAATCCCAGTCATACTTCTTTGTTTTTGAGCTTCTCTAGTCATGATTGTTTTATATGCAACACATTGAGCTACTTTGTGACCAAAGTTATGACAAGAAAAACATTGTCCATTGAAGAAACTTCTGCGGTTATCAAATCTACCGGCCAAGTGATTGTAATCTCTACTGTTATTCATTCTTGAACCAAATTGAGAAGACTTTACCTGTGGCTGGTTGTAGCTTTTGTTCACTCTTAAAACAGATTGCCCCTGATAGCCTTTGTTTGCAACTTGTCCCTGCTTTACCTGATAGTCTCCATTGTGCTTTTGCTCACTCCTTTTTGCTGCATCAAGATAACTTTTTGAAGTGGATGCTTGAGAAGTTTCTCCATTATAGCCCAGTCCTGTCTTGTTTAGAGGAGAATGATGTACATTGATAATCTCATCCAGAGTTTTAGATCCTTTGACAAACTTAAGATTAATAGCTTTTGTTTTCTCAATCTCTTTTCTAAGAGCAACAATTTCACCTTCTAACTTTTCAAAATGTTTTTCTTTTTCATCAATTTGAAATTGTAGAGTATCAATGATCATATTCTTTTATTCTATACATCTCTTGAGTCTAGTGATTTCTTCAAAAGGTTATCCACATCTATAGCATCCATATAATAATCATCTTCAAATGCCATTAGCAGTTTATATTCATTGCCTCGTTCATCTTCATCACTATTTGATAGACCATCACTATCTTCATGAGTGTAGTATCTTTTCTTATTTGCACCTTGTTTCTTGTTCCATCTAGCGGGTTCCTTTCCTTTATCCTTATAAGGACATTTTGCAGTAATGACCTACTCTTCCACAAGCAAAGCATTTAAAAGGTAACTTATCTCTGAACCTTCCATAACCCCTTTGAAGATTTCTGACAAAATTTGATTCTTCTTCCTCTTCTTCTGGGACGTGGCTTGCTTCATAATAATCTCCTTTGCCTGATGCCTTGACAGCAGCTTCTCTTCTATCTGATGGACCTCCCTTTCTCATTTCATAAGCAGTTAGAATTCCATGTAGCTGAGACATAATAAGAATTCGTAGATTTTCCTTTTCTTCAATTGCAGACACTTTAGATTCAAACTTGGGGGACAATGATCTTAGAACCTTTTCAACCACAATAGCCTCTCTTATTTCTTCACCCAATTTTTTCGTACAATTAACAATCTCATCTACCCGAAGAAAGTAATTAGCCACACTTTCATCATTATACATTCTGAGATTCTCATACTGAATTATGAGAGTTTGAAGTTTAGCACGCTTTACCTGTTCATCTCCTTCGTAGCTCAAGACAATCTTGTCCCATATTTCTTTTGCTTATTTATATTGCATAACTTTCACAAACTCTGTTTGAGATAAGCATCCCAACAAAGTATTGACTGCTTTAGCATTTGTTTCATATTTCTTCTTTTCGGCCGCATCTGTAGGAGTAGCTGAAGGAAAATTGTAGCCTGTCTCTATGATATCCCAAACATCTGTACCAAGAGATTGAAGATATGCAGTAACTCTTACCTTCCAATAATTGAAATTTGTCCCATAAAAAATCGGTGGCCTGATAGATGCTTCCCTCTCATAGTTGCTCATGATGAAAGACCTTCCTTCAAGCGATCAAGCTTCTTTCAGAAGGACCTGCTCTGATACCAATTGTTGAAAATAATACTGAGAGGGGGGGGGTGAATTAGTATTATCTAGTTCTTTTACCAAATCTTCCTTATTTACACTCTGAATTATTTTTGCATATCAGTACCATAAAATAATGAGCAAGAAAAACAGACAGTCACATCAAAGAACACCGGATATAGGGTGGAAACCAAATGTGGGTGAAAACCACCTGCTGCAATATTTCTCTTTCTTCTTTCAAATTAGAAACTCCTTTTACAATGGTCTTGTACTGGTGCAGTCCTTTACCAGTACGCAGGCTGCAACCTGCAGAGAGCTACAACTCTCTCTCGTTTTCCAGTCTCTCTTGGAAGGGAGTTACAACCCCCTACTTCTTTTCAAGGACCACTTTTCATAAATTTTCAAACTGGATCCATATACCTCAAATGATCATCAAGTACATGTAAATTACATAGTCAGCTGCAATAACCAGATCAACAATAACAGAACTGAACCCAGAACACCTTATCAACAGAAAAAATTTAGTGAACAGAAGATCTTAAGACAGATACGCAGTTTTCTTTTCACTGGCCTGCGTCCCCGTGCACTTCACCTTCTGCTTCTCTGCGTATACCCGCAGAGCTCCTTTTGCTGCACTGCGTGACCACGCACTGCTTGTTCAATCGCGCTGCGTACTATTGCTGCAGGTACGCACCCAGATACACTATCGCGCCGTGTACTTCACTGAAGACACGCACCCAAAGACACTATCGCGTCGCGTACTTTTTCTGTGAGTACGCACCTGAACCTCCGTCTCTCTGCGTACCCACGCACTACGCCTTCGTCACCTCTGCATACCCATGCTCTTATCCTTCTTCTACTCTGCGTGCCCATGCACTCGTACCATTAATCACCTGCATACCTCTGATTAGGGCCGAAATACAGTCAGATGCTCAGATCTAATCTTGCGCTCGAGAGATCACCCTTCACAGATTCGATTTCAACTTCTCTTTTATAGATCAAGCTTTTAAACCGAGAACCCAATATTTCAGATCTTAAGATATTCAATTTTCAAAAGATTCCCAAGCCAAATGATCTCCTTTGCTTTATATAGGCAAGCTCTTCCTCAAATCATGGACCAATGCCACGGGCCAAAACCATAATAATACAATACCGTCGGCTAAATACCAAGGGTTAAACATAAGAAACCCCACGTGTGTGCACTTTACTGCCTTGAAGAGTGTGCACTGGGGGTACGCACCTCATGAATGGGTAACCTACGTGTCGGGATGTGGTCCCTGCATGGCGTACCTGTGGGTACGCATCTTTTGGATTGTTCTCCTGCGTACTTCTCAATTCTTATCATATTGAGAGCCTTGCCATGGGTTTTGCCATCAAGTACAACATCTGTAACATATAACCTCACCAAAAACATAATGCCAACACAAAGGTGTCTCCATGGGGGGTGGGGGGTGGTGATATCCATGACTTTTCTTTAACCCAACTTTGATACCATGGAAATTTTTCTTAGGGATACATTGTTCTTTGATTTGATAATTGCATTTCTTCAATAACACATTAAGTTCACCCCATAACTTTAAAACATTATTCATATTTACATCATTATTCATCATCATATACAACTATGTGGAAAGAAAAATATCATGATAGTCATTAATGCAATGGAACATAAATGAACAATAAAAGAAAAGCATTCACACATAGAGATACCAAGATTGGTTAGAGACCATGGTGAAACCCACTATGAGGAAACCCTTGAAAACTATTATTCTTATAGATTGTAATAAAATGATTCAGAAAAAGAGAGTACAATGATCCATATCTTTATCTATGCAGCTAACCAATATAACAACTACAATATCCATGAAACAAACCCAACAAACCTTATACTCAAAATACTAATTATGAATTCTATATTGAATTGTCATTGACTACAGTCAACTGTTGAACCCTGTGGCCACTGAGAGAAATCTTCAGGCAATTGAGATTTCATCTTTTAGTTCCCAATCGCATGGATGAGGAGTCATCCGAGCAACTTTAGTAGCCCAATCACACCCTTTAGCCTGGTGAGCGAGCGACTAGGGTTGGATCTGATCTGTGGCTAGCAAACGATTATGTTTGTGAAAACCATAACTCTCGGTCACATGCACAATGCGTTTTCTGTGCATATGGAAGGCTCCAGTAGCACACATGAACCTCTATGGCAGTGACTGTGATCGAGATTCGTACATGTTGTTCTTGTGATTGTGGCCCAAAACCCTAGATTTGAAATGTGAGCTTCAGACCCAATCTATTCCTCTATGGATGAGTCTCAGAACTGTGCGATCCAAAAAGGAAGATACAAGAGTGTCTCATGATTATTTCCAAATGAGGTAGAGGTCACTTGTATTTATAGTCTTCCAAGAGGGTCCACTTTTCTTTAGGGTTGACCTTATCAAATATGCACATGTTTTTATTTATACACTTTCCCTTATATGATTTGAGTGATATTTAGGTTGATTTTGGTCCTCTCGAAAAGAGGAATTCATTGAAAATATTGTCTCAATTATGTGTGTTGTACGAAGTGGAATTTGACCATATTTTCATATTTTTAAAATGATGGTATTATTTTGTATAACTAATAACCTGCACTGATTAGCACATGTTTCTCTCCTTTGTAGGTGCAATGGTTCTAGAATTTTGGGAAAAATAAAAAAAATATTTATGAAGCTTCTTCTTCCAAAAGCTTCTAATGTGGTTTTAACCATTTACTATTGATTAATATCTCAAACTCATGTCCTATCCTATCTAAGAGGTCTTATCTCTTATCCCTATAGCTTATCCTCCTTCACATGTTGATCTCAAGCCTAGATTGGTAAATCCTAAACTACCACTTTTACCCTATAAATTCACTACCTCCCATAGAGTTTGGGTTGGATTTTGGAGAGTCTTAGTTATGCCCTGATGCTGATGCTTTCACATAAGGATCCATTACCATAATTGAGTTATGATTGAAGTCTTTCCTTCTGGATAAGGAAGAACAAGTTTGGTGGGAGATTTTACACTGTCAAGAACTTCAAAAAGGGTTGTAATATTCTCCTACATTTCATTAATAAAAGAAGCTTTGTTTTCCTATGATGTATGTCTATTTGATGCATATGTATTGGTGAGCCCTAGTATTGCAGCAATAATGCTGCAACTCCTGGGACTCCCTTATTTAGTTTTATCAACCTGGTAGTTCGTAACAAACTTGGAAGGGACGGTGCTGTATGCACAAGTACTAGCTCTTGCCGCAACTGTCACTTGGTCAGCTGGCACAAGTCCACTAGGGGCTTAAGCCAACTTCTATGAGCTCTGAGAAGAAGCTTTTTAACTGATGGATGAAAGCCAACTCAAAGGAAGCTAATCTACTTGCAGAAAGAAACTGAAAAGCTGAAAGGAAATGCAAACCCTAGCAAACCCTCATTTTACCAGCTAGCCTTACTTATGCGAAAGACACGATGAAAGCTACTGAAAGAGATGCCATTGACTTAGAGGAAGGTAAAATGCATGTGTCTAAGTTATCACTATGTGAAGAAAACATCTTTTTGTATTTTTGAATAAGTTGTCAGAATTATCATGCATGTGCTTTGACTGTTTTTTACTGTGCAGAGGTGGATCGACGAGAGAAAATTATTGCAAGAGGTTGGGAAGGTTCGGAGAGGGCCTAAGGGGTCCCTAGCACCCTTCTAGAGAGTTTCAAAAAGTTTGGCTATCAAGAAACTGCTTTCGTGAGCTTCTACAGGAAGTATGTAGGGGTTCTATAGGATGTTCTGGAATTTCTACAGGATGTCTGTAATTTTCTGTAGGATGTTCAGAAATGGGATTTTGGAGGATGGATGGAGGGAGAAAGATGAAGGAGTGGGTATGGAGGTGAGATAATGGTGTGAGAAGGTCCAGGTTTTGGTGTATGGAGCTGAGGAGTGATAAAGACGGTTGGATCTGTTCAAGGAGAGATAAGGCAATGCTACACAATAATATGGAAAATAGGTCAACGTGAGGGAACGTGGCAAAGGTAAGGAAAGGATCTGAAATGGAGGATGAAGCAGGTAGGTTGGATGGAGTATGGGCAGGTAAGGAAGGATAACAGGTACTCTGCAAGTGGTTTTTCAAACTGAACAAGAAAACACTTATAAAACCTATGACCTAGTTACTTCACTCTACTCTGACCTAAGTAACAGCAAAAGGAAATGAACAGAAGTCTATTTGCAATGAAATTAGGGGAAATAACTATGCAACTAAGCAATCATAAACCTAAACATGCAACCAAAACTGATATCAAGTCCTGCAAATGAGATTCTAACACTAATAATTGCATGGTGAAGCAAAGATAGTGTTTTTGGTGGTAGCAAAGTCACATTGGTCCCAGCTCATGATTCCACTGAGGGGGAGGTGAGATCCAAGGTTCTTGGTAGCCTTTTTCTAAAGATCTTCCCTGTGATCAACCTATCAAGTAAATCTAAACATGAAAAAGCTTTTTAATCATCAAAAGCAACCTAAATAACAAAACAAGATTTAAATCTAAATAACAGATTTTATTCTAAGAATGCAACAAAGACACATAAAAGTAAACAAAGGAGGTACTGGGCACTTGAGATGGGCCCAACCCCAAGAGCTACAACCTCCTAAGAGAGATTAGAGCTGGTGCAAAGTTGGATTCATCTTTATTGATCAAAAGAATAGTTACATTTCAAAAACTGTCCACAAGAAAAACTTGAAAATGTGTTGAAATGCAGAGCTAAACTACTGCCTAAAAAATGACTAAAAATCGAACTACAAACTAGCTAAGTTCTGTCTACAAAGTGACTAACTAAAATGAGGCCCTAAGCCCTCTTATTTATACAAATTGAGGACCCCAACATTCCTCCTAAACTTTAGGGACTCGGCTACCCAAAACTTGTAGTTAACAACAGTCCTACATGACTTGCTTGGCTGCCCTTGTGATAATCGATTTGGTGGCCCTTAAACTCTAAGCTGATGGTGGAGAATTCGAGGTAAGGGCCCATAAATGAAGGGGACACCTTCCTAAAAATCCTCTCCATGAATTTGGCTGCCAAGTGCTCATTTAAACCTTTGATTTTTTCTCCAAATTGACCATAAAGACTGCATAAAGCACACATTAGACTTGTTGGGATAATGACTAACCCAATTCACTCTATTAGCATAAATATAATAAAAAACATGCAATAAACTAATTATAATGGTGGATTAAGTCGAATTAGGAAGCTGAATGAGCCCATATAATTATCCATTTTTGGGGCTCATCATCACCCCCTACTGAAAGTGTTGCTCATCCTCTGTGCAACTAATCTATCTCTTCATCTTTGATGGCCCTGGTGGCCTCCCTATCATGTGAAGCTTCTGAAGTGATGTCCTCTTCTCGGTCACGAAACCATGCTTTTCTCTCTGCTTCTTTCCACTGCCTCTGCTCCTTTTCTTGTAGTAGTTTGTTAGCGCCTCAACCTCAGCCTGCAGCTTGTCCTCTCTTTGTTGCTCATCATATGTTTCCTTGTCTTTCCTTCTTCCTGTGATTGTTTGGCCATCTTTTCCTCCAATTTCTTGGTCTCTCTTAGCTTAGCCCAAGTTTCCTGTAGAACAGTCTCAGCATCCTGTAGAGAGGCTGTTGTGTCCAACATTTTCATTCTTTCTCTCCAGGTGGATGTCTTCAAGCTTCCCTGTTCATAGGTGATGGATGCCTAGGAGGGAGACTTTTCCTTTTGTGTAGTTGGAGGTGTCTACAATTGTAACTGGCTCTTTTTACTGTGGTTGGGGTCTACCAGTTTTTATCCGCATACTCCTTCTTGCCTTAAAATACATGGAGGTCTCCCTCTTTTGCTGTCCTTTTTGCTTTGGAGATGTGCTAAGGGTAGCCAGCACAGCTGCTACCTCCCTGGCTAAAACCTTAGGCGATTTCTCCTTTTTGTTCCTCTGTTTCCATACTTCCTGTAGAAAGTCCTGTGTCGACTGTTTTCTGTCTTCCTGTAGAAACTGCTTTCTGGCTTCCTGTAGAAACTGTCTTCTGGCTTCCTATAGAACCTGTCTTCACTGTTTCGGTTTGCTTGGCTGGGGTTGTCTTGCCTTTTAATTATGGTGTGGTTGCCTTGGTTGTGCCCTCACTTGTTTGGACTTTTTCAATCCTTTTTTCCCTGCTCTGCAATCGTTTCTCCCTTAGTGTTTGTGCCTTTGTTCCACCCATAGTTTTGGGCTGAGCAGCTTGGCTTTTCCCTCGTTTCTCTTCTTGTTCTTTCTGTGGTGGTCTGTCCTATGTTTCCTTACCCCTGGATTTCTCTTCTACCTCAATGTGCTCCCTTTCTTCACTGCTGGATGAAGTGAGTTCCTCATCCAGAATTCGAATATCATCATCCTTGGACATGTTGTGGAAAATCTCCCAGGAGAGAGGGACAGTGTAGGTATAGAGGGAATCTTCCACTAGAAGATTGATAAGCCCATGACGGGCTAGCTAATCCGGCGCCCCTTCCTTCAATTTTGTACCATGCTTAATTAATGATTGTAGGAGGAAATAGGGGATGCTTAACTTCTGTTCTGGGGGTAAATCCATCCCATGTCTGAGTTCACTTAGCAACCGGAAGTGATAACCGTAGACAACACTGAACCACCCCTCACAGGTAATGTATTTCATGATCTGAGGACTGACCTCGCTCCAAAAAGGATGTAGGCTGGCTCTCCGGACCCCATTATTATCTTCTGCAAACTGTTCCTCTGGTAGGAAGAATTCTTTTTTTGCTTTTTTGCCCAATGCCCTCTTCTCTTTGCTCCAGGGTATCCCTAATGGCAGATCAGTAACTTGACTAATGGGTTGTGGGGTAAGCTTTAGGATCAACCCTTTGAAATTTACAGTGGCCAGTGTCTTTGATTTAGGCTGCAGGGACATTAAGAACTCCTCTGTTATCTCATCATCATGACCTTGAATTTTGTCACAAAAGGTCATCCAATTGGCACGGGTGAATAGGTTCACCACCTCGGGAGTTTCACGCAATTTTCTGGAATCCGAGGGTTCCTTTCTGATAAACCCCCTGGCATGGTGAGAGTGCTCTGTTTCAATGCTCTGAGCAGAAAGGGACTGCTGTTTTTTGGTTTCCTCCTTTGAACTTCAAGACAAGATCTCTCAGGTGTTTATACTTTAACTTCGCACCAATTTCTTGGTTCTATTGTTTTTGCTGCCCAAAACTCTGTTGTCCGTGAATAAAAGGAAGAATTAGGTTTCCATAGACAGGGCACAGAGCTCAATTTTCATCCCCAGCACACATACAACCATGTAAATTTGAATTCTTCATGCATAGGTTAACCCTCACAATGCTTTATCTTTTCTACAGGGAAAAAAATGGTTTAACAGGAACTGTGGAGGAGAATATTGATGCAGAACCGATTGAGAAATTTCGTGCAACACAGGAAAACTGTTGTTTTTGACTCACGACAGACTTGTCTCTAACCCTCCAATTCAAAACAGTTAAATTCATCACCTTTTTGGAGTATATCATGCATGGAAGAGTGTTTTCGATCCTACCTCTGTCGGGACTCCAAATTTATCGAAGGAAAACCAGGCTTCTCTGTTTCGGAAGGCTATGCCGTACTTCCTGTAGAAGACCCCCCCAGTTCTTGTAGAATGCCACTGTGCCTCTGAGCGAGCCTGATACACAATAGAATCTCGAAGACAGGTAGAAACCAGTGGAGGAAGAATAGTTCATCATTTTGTGGAAGCGGAGGATGCATACTTCAGTCAAGTGCAAATGAACAGCGGGTGGTGTGAGTTTCAGTCGAGCATTTTAAATTGCGGCATGATTCTTGGTGAGGGAGTGAAGTGGCCAGGTGTACGTGGCCACATGTAGACTGTAGTGCTATTTATTAACTGTATGTTTTCTTCTTGATCAGTTACACTGGAGTTCAAACGGCTAACACTCCCTGTTTTTTTTTTATTTCACGTGAGTTACCTGTACACGCATGCTGCATGATTTCTAGCTAAGCTCTAGAGAACTGGATGAGGGTGTCCTGTTAGCTGGCCACCGATTTTTTTTAATTACCACCATCTCATTGCTCATGCAATTTCCAAATTACATTCATGCAATCAGAGGAACGAGGTTTAGTCACGTACCTGGAAGTCAAATGTGGCTGCTGTGAGGTGCTTTTTGCTGCTGCATGTGTTTCTGTGGTTTCATGATGGCTTGGTTGCTGATTCATGGTTGTTTTCCTTGTGCAGGTTTCCTTTGGTTAGATCTACGCTACAAGAATTTGTTTCCACCTTCAGATCTGCACCCTTAGGCTGTTGACGTTGAATTTTCACAGGACAGAAACTTGTTTTCTCCATTGCTGCCGAACGATAGATTAGATCGATCTGAAACTTTCTGAGCATGTTCCTATCATCATTATGCATCTCCCGTAGTAAAATTGCGATCAATGGATGCACAGATTTCGAGAAAAATGGGAAATGGATGAAGATTACAGAGATCAATTTCTCAGAAACCGTGCATTGGAATTGGCTGAAACTACTTGGGTAGGTTATTATCACCCATATGCATCTCCCCATGAAATAGGTTTTGAAACGGATGCACGGATATGGAGAAAATGCAAAAATGGTTGAAGATGATGGAGGCTAATTTCTTGGAAATCTTGCACTGGAATTGGCTGAAACTGCTCGAGCATGTTGCTATCATCCCTATACAAATCCCCATAAAACAGTTTTGTAAATGGATTCACAGTTTTCACGTGAGGGAAAAAACAAATTTCAGCACTATGTATTTTTGCTTCCAAGCATTCTACAGTTTTTTTACATGGTAAGAAAAATGAGCTTGGGCTATAATGCAGGCATGGAAATGATGGAGAAGGGTGAGGGATGGAAGCATGGATGTGGCTGTAGGTCTAACCAATAGATTCCAACCTTAATATGCCCCTCCAAAATCGAATTTGGCTCGTCCAAAGGTTCTACAGGATGTTTCCTGTAGAAATTTAGAACTTCCTATAGAAAGCCCAATTCTGACATGAATGTGACCAAATCCTAGGAGAGGTGAGTGGCCATGGAAGGAGTGTCTGAAGGGATGTACTGGAGCCTAGTACGGACTCCTGTCCTTGTTTTGCATGCCCCTCGTTTCCTGCAAAATATTCACTGCAACCTGCAATTTTTCACAGAGATTAGTCCTCTTTTTTTTTTTTGAAAAAAACTAGGGCGCTTCATAGAGGTTTTCACCCTAATTGTCTACCCTGGGCGCCTCCAAGGGAGGTTTTCACCCAAGGATCTTATTCTCTTTTTCTTTTTCTCTCTCTTTTTTTTTTTTTCCAACCCATTGACCGCCTCATGGAGGTTTTCCATCAATGAGCCAATCTAAGGCACCTCCGAGGAGGTTTTCACCTTAGATTTTTCCTCTTATTTCCATTTTTTCATTTTATTTTTTTTACCCTACCCTACCCTACTTGAAAAACAAAATCGTTCTCAAGTATAAGAATACTTCCAATGGAGCCATGTACACATTGAGATTAGAGACAAAATGATGTGGAGGCTTGAAATGCATGCTTTGACAGCTATCCAGATTTCAGATACCAAATGATTTGACTTTGAAGGGATTAGGCATAACTGAAGAAGAGAGTACTACTGCAACTTAGTGACTGCCTGAAACCATATCTCAATATAGCTCTGATATCCTTGGTCCTTTTGGTGATCTGGGTCATTATCCATATCTTCTTCTATCATGACCCTCACATCTTCCTCTTTTTGCTGAGTTTTCTCTTGAATACATGGAGGATTTGATGGTAACCATGAGGGAACTCTCTCGATCTCTGTTTTTGATGTCTCTTCTTCATCAAGTTCAGCCCATGGTTCTTTTATATTCTCTTTTGCATCTCCATCTGCTGGATGAGGTCCTTCAATGATATCAATATAATCTCTGTTTTGCAATACTCTTCCTGAGCTATGGTGAAGATCATTGAGCTCAAGAGGAGTCATTTGGACATGCTGTGCCTCAGCTTTGGAATTGGGTTGAGCTACTCCATTGTATGGGTTTGGAAATGGTGGTATGGGTACTTGAGTGGGGGTGTGGATTTGAGATGGATGCGGATGGGGTTGTGGATGGGCAGGTGGTGGAGGCAAAGGAGAAGGAGGAGAGTTGTATTGGGGCCTCCACCCCTGATGAGGTGAATTCCACTGAGGCTGTGGTTGAGCATAAGAGTGAAATGAATGAGCAACTAGTTGGGCATAATATGGATCTATGAAGGAACAAGGAGGATGTGTGAACTAGGAAGGATGAGCAGGGGGACCCCAAGAAGGCATGAAAGTGGCTTGATAGGGGTCGTAATAGGTCTGGGATGTCACTTGAATTCCTTGCTGGTTGGGTATGGGTCTATGTGGCCTCCTTTGGTTCATATAATAGAGTGATTCAGTGGCTCCTTTGGCTCTCTGATATGCAGCTTTAAGTCTAGGCAAGGAAGGGCATTGATTCATAGGATGGTATTCTTCACAGATGAAACACACTTCTAGGGAGTGCATTGGATATTCGTTCCTAGGATGCTTTCTGGTGCACCTGGGACAAAAGATGACCAAAGCCCTCTTGGCTTCCTCTTGCTTTCTTTAGATCTGTAAGGTATCTAGTTGCATGGCAAGAAACAGCCTCATATCACTCTTGAAATCTTCCATCTGATTTGCAAATTCGTTTTTGGATAAGGTACTGCTCCCAACATTTCTGCTTGTAGCCATTTGCTCCAGAGGAATGTTTTCTTCTTCTTCTTCCTTTGAGGTTCTTCAAATATGTCTTGCTGTCCACCTAAGGGTTCTTTAATCACAACCGTCGAAGAAGAGAGAAGGTTGGCTGTGTGAAACAGTGGGGGTGTTGTGCAATCATTTTTCTGACTTATCTCTACTCCTACAAGGCAGGAAAGGAAATATTTTTTGGTTGATTTTTGCTTCTTTTTTCTGCTTGTGCCTATAAAACTAAAATAGATTGAACTGCAACTAACTATCTTGCTGAAATGAAAATGCGGAATTGAAATGAAAGCAGGAAAGGACTAATCTATTTTACTCAAATGAAATTGCAGGAATCAAATGCTAGGCTACGCTTGCAGAATTGAAATGTTAATCTACACTTACAGAATTGAAATTCTAGTCTACGCTTGTAGAATTGAAATTGTGGAATTGAAATGCTAATCTACGCTTGCAGAAATGAAATTGCAGAATTGAAATGCTAAACTATGAAAGCAGGAAATGTCTACTCTACTTTTGCAGAAATGAAATTGCAGAATGGAAATGAAATAAACTACTTAATAGAAGGTTGTAGTAGAAAATAGAAGAAAAGTAGCAATCACCAATACTCTGACGCTTCCCCGGCAACGGCGCCAAAAAGCGTGGTGGGTCCTAGTATTGCAGCAATAATGCTGCAACTCTTGGAACTCCCTTCTTTAATTTTATCAACCCGGTAGTTTGTAACAAACTTGGAAGCGACGATACTGTATGCACAAGTACTAGCTCTTGCCGTGGTTGTCACTTGGTCAGCTAGCACAAGTCCACTATGGGCTTAAGCCAACTTCTATGAGCTCTGAGAAGAAGCTTTTTAACTAATGGATGAAAGCTAACTCAAAGGAAGCTATTCTACTTGCGGAAAGAAACTGAAAAGTTGAAAGGAAATGCAAACCCTAATTTTACCAGCTAGCCCTACTAATGTGAAAAAGAGGATGCAAGCTACTGAAAGAGATGCCATTGACTTCTAGGAAGGTAAAATGCATGTGTCTAAGTTATCACTATGTGAAGAAAACATCTTTTTGTATTTTTGAATAAGTTGTCAAAATTATCATGCTTGTGCTTTGACTATTTTTGACTGTGCAGAAGTGGATCGGTGAGAGAAAATTCTTGTAATAGGTTGCGAAGGTTCAAAGAGGGCCTAAGGGGTCCCTAGCACCCTTCCAGAGAGTTTCATAGAGTTTGGCTATCAAGAAACTGCTTTCATGAGCTTCTACAGGAAGTCTGCAGGGGTTCTACAGGATGTTCTGGAATTTCTACAGGATGTCTGTAATTTTCTACAGGATGTTCAGAAATGGGATTTTGGAGGATGGATGGAGGGAGAAAGATGAAG
>APFE030571587.1:22962-75951 GCA_000404065.3 Pinus taeda
TGGAATTTCTACAGGATGTCTGTAATTTTCTACAGGATGTTCAGAAATGGGATTTTGGAGGATGGATGGAGGGAGAAAGATGAAGGATTGGGTATGGAGGTAATTTAATGGTGTGAGAAGGTCCAGGTTTTGGTGTATGGAGCTGAGGAGTGATAAGGACGGTTGGATTTGTTCAAGGAGAGATAAGGCAATGTTATACAATAATATGGAAAGTAGGTCAACGTGAGGGAACGTGGCAAAGGTAAGGCAAGGATCTGAAATGGAGGATGAAGAAAGTAGGTTGGATGGAGTATGGGCAGGTAAGGAAGGATAACAGGTACTCTGCAAGTGGTTTTTCAAATTGAACAAACAAACACTTATAAAACCTATCACCTAGTTACTTCACTCTACTCTGACCTAAGTAACAACAAAAGGAAATGAACAGAAGTCTACTTGCAATGAAATTAGGTGAAATAACTATGCATCTAAGCAATCATAAACCTAAACATGCAACCAAAACTGATATCAAGTCCTGCAAATGAGATTCTAACACTAATAATTGCATGGTGAAGCAAAGACAGTGCTTTTGGTGGCAGCAAAGTCACATTGGTCCCAACTCATGATTCCACTGAGGGGGATGTGAGATCCAAGGTGCTTGGTAGCGTTTTTCTAAAGATATTCCTTGTGATTAACCTATCAAGTAAATCTAAACATGAAAAACCTTTTTAATCATCAAAAGCAACCTAAATAACAAAACAAGATTTAAATCTAAATAGAAGATTTTATTCTAAGAATGCAACAAAGACACATAAAAGTAAACAAAGGAGGTACCGGGCACTTGATATGGGCCCAACCCCAAGAGCTATAGCCGCCTAAGAGAGATTAGAGCTGGTGCAAAGCTGGATTCATCTTTATTGATCAAAAGAATAGTTACATTCCAAAAAATGTCCACAAGAAAAACTTGAAAATGTGTTGAAATGCAGAGCTAAACTACTGCCTAAAAAATGAATAAAAATCGAACTACAAACTAGCTAACTTTTTCCTACAAAGTGACTAACTAAAATGAGGCCCTAAGCCCTCTTATTTATACAAATTGAGGACCCCAATAGTCCTCCTAAACTTTAGGGACTCGGTTGCCCAAAACTTGTAGTTAGCAGCAGTCCTATTTGACTTGCTTGGCTGCCCTTGTGATAATCGATTTGGTGGCCCTTCAACTCCGAGCTAATGGTGGAGAATTCGAGGTAAGGGCCCATAAATGAAGGGGACACCTTCCTAAAGCTCCTCTCCACGAATTTGGCTGCCAAGTGCTCATTTAAACGTTTGATTTTGTCTCCAAATTGACCAAAAAGATTGCATAAAGCACACATTAGACTTGTTGGGATAATGACTAACCCAATTCACTCTATTAGCATAAATATAATAAAAAACATGCAATAAACTAATTATAATGGTGGATTAAGTCGAATTAGGAAGCTGAATGAGCCCATATAATTATCCATTTTTGGGGCTCATCATGTATTTCAATTCCCACTTGACTCATTGAATATAGATATTAATTTATGATATGGATGTCTTGTAGTTATCTTGTTTGTTGTGATTATCTTGTAAGTTCCATTTATAATAATTGGAGATGGGCCTGAAGTATACAAGCCAAAAGAAGAGGAGTACTAGTGTTGTAATTTTGGTAGGCCTTTCCTCCATTTGTTAATTTCTCTAAGGAAAACATTGTCCTTTTTGGTTTCTTTTGTTTCTAGTTCAACCACTAGATCTAGGGGATTCACTTCTATCTGCAGAAGAGAATTTGTCATAAAACAACTTGGCGACCATACTGGGGATCTTGATATTCCTTTAGTGGCTTCCTTAGTTTATCCATTTTAGACATTTCAATCCAACTTAAATTGACCTTTTTATGAGTAACTATTCTTGGGAAATCATTTGTATGAGATTGGTAGGGTTTTTGTTTTTCTTTTTGAACAAAAGTAGCCCCAACGCACTTTCTAGTCTAAGATAGAGCGACCCAGCGCACATGTCTCTCTCTGTAAGTGAAATGCATCACACTGGTGTTTGTGTCTAGCCTATGATGGTTCATATAGGATGAAAAAATTCCATTTCTATCCATTTCTCTCAATTTTCATTTTGTCCACTAAATTTTTCCAAGCCTTTGTAATAATCATTGTTTCTGTAAAAGCCATCAATGTGTTTACATTTGTGTTGATTTCCTTTTGATGAGGATTTGTTTGGTTTTTCTTCCTTCTTGTCAATTAGGGTTTATAAATACTTAGCTTGATTGTTGATTGAATGAAATTAATTTTCATATTACAGTTGCAATCTCTATGGGTTCTTTTGGTCAATGATCTAGCTTCATTTCCATTTTCACTGCATTTTGGAATTGAAAAGAAAGAAAAGAAAAATCTCCATTTTGCATAGCATATAGAGTTTTTAGAATTGCATTGGAATAGTATATTCAAAGATCTGATTAGGAAGTTTTCATTTGTTTCATATTTTGTTGCTGCATTATTGTTTTTTTCATCCTTCTCATAGATAAATCTTCATTGAAATGAAAGATTTATTTTCACATTACTAGTTGCATCCTAGGAAGTTATGGTGAATTTGTACCATGAGCCTTGAAATTGAAACTTAATTGATGATCAACTTAAAAAAAAAAATCAATTAATCTAAGGATCATTTGTAACATTAACTGCATACATATATTTCTAGGCTAGAGATGTGTTCCAACATCGTAAAATGTAGGACATGTAGTTATTTTCCTGCGTTAAATTATGGGGGTAATCAGTATTCCACATACAAAAGTATATTGGTTTGTTCTCCATGTACCTTCAGATATATCAGATGGCATTTACCATATGAAAATTATATGGAATACTTCCTATCATACATGATGCATTAGAAAACACTACCATGGGTTGCGCTTCCACGTACCTCCAGGCATATTTTGGAAGTCCCTTATAAGTTGCTATCCTACCATAGGTAACCGAGTTGGCCACTTTTCTTACTTGATACACCAAACACAACATTTGGGGAGATTTCCTGCACATACTAGAAATGCTATATTGCAATCCATAGTTGGTAAACCCTTTTGCCTAGTTACCCTTGTTTTGATTTATTTGTGTTGTTAATTTATAAAATTGATTAATCCATCGTGGAAGAAAACCCTCAACAACCCTGTCATTCATGTAGAATACAATGATTTCCTACTTTACCTCTAGAGGCAAACCCTGGTCATTGTAAGAATAAGAAAATGAAAACTACTGAAACTGGTACTTTGGAAGCTACTCCTTCTAGCACTACGTCTAAAATTAACATCAAAATCGTCACTTCCCATAAGTATTGAACCCGAAATTACATCCTTACTTGTTGGTGAGTTCGATGTAGTCAAAACTGAAGCCCCTAAAACATTAGAACCTAAGGTCATTGAACCTAAATTCTAGATTTATATACTTTACAACTTAAGGTCATACAACCCGAGGATCCTCAAATAACTTGACCGACTACTTCAGGAGTTTCCTCTTCTCTTCCTCTGCTTTGTCTCAACCACAACTAATATATTTTGATCTTGATGGAGAACAACTTCCACCTATAATTTTGAGTATTAAGGAAATTACTAAAGAAGATTTTTGACCTTCAATTCCTGTCCATTTAAGAGAGACTCCTCTTTATCAAGACCATCCTTTTCTTACTCCTCCTACTCAAACACAATATCCTTCCTATCATACTCCTCATTTCAATTCACATTTGAACCTCCCTTGAAAACTACTTTGAGAAGTTCAAGTACAACTAATTCAAAGACAAACTCTCAACCCGTGTCTATTCCACATGCTGCACCCGCGTTTCCTTTGGAGTAACAATATGGTGCATTTCTTAGTGGATTGGGACATTTACAATAGAATACTCCATCCTGTACTGGGTACCCTCCTCCAAGGGGGAATTTTCCTCCATACACTCCTTATCCTTCATTAGGGGGAAAACTATTGTTAGAATGTTCTCTTATGTTGATCAAACACTACAAGTTGGTGCTCCATATTATTCAAGTCCTCTTCCTACATGCCCTCCATTTTGAGGAGTGGTTGTTAATCCTTGGAATCCTATGTTTCCCATTAAACTTGGTTTTGTTTTAAATCAAATCTGAATTGCTCAACCTATTCTGGCTACACCACAGGTTCCTACTTGTCAAACTGTTCAATTAATACCTCAACCTACCCAAGTTTCACCTCAAGTGAGTCAACTTGTTTAAGCTATATCTCAAATACAACCTACTCCAATGGTATCTAGAAATTCTCAAATTCCATATACCCAACCTCTTTAGGGAGCATTAAAAACTCCACCTCTTGGTCAATGTATACTTCAAATGCAAGTAAACCAACCTGTGCATGGCAGGACACAGGTACCAACCAGTTAACCTGACATTCGAATGATGCAAAATCCATCTAGGAAACCATTCAAAGGCATTCCAAAAATACCTATTGGTCAATATACCATTCCACAAATGCCTTATCAAGGCTAACAAATCCAAACTCAACTATTCCAACCTTATTAAGGTTTTCACGGAACTGGGCAACCTAGTTATGGTTACCCTAGTTTTCAAAATCCTCCTTATCTTGGAATTCGAATAATTGTTTCTCAACCCATTCTGTCATACCTAGGATACCATCCACCATAGGTTAATATTTATCTGCAATGTTGAACTTCCCAAATGGAATTTAATAGATAATTTCCATTTGTTGTAACGCTTGAGTTACCAGATTTATCCTGGCTCACAAATGATCCTATTTGTCATTTTCCTTAGTGGCTGACCATTCCTACTAAATTGTCGAGTGACATTTCAAAATTCATCGGAAATCCTGGAGAAGATCTATCCACTCACATTATGACCTATCATTTATGGTGTTCATCCAACTCCTTGAATGATGATTCCATCTGTTTATGACCTTTCCAGAGAAATATTATTGGTACGGAAACTAAGAGGTATGCTGAATTACCACACGCTACTTTTAACAACTTCAATGCCTTGGTAACCATGTTTCTAACCCATTTCTAATTACCCATCTATTATGAAATTGGAACTGAGATTTTGACCTCTTTTAAATAGTAGATTCTACTCACATATCTGATCATATTCATGAGTGGAGGCATCAACGTCAATTGGCAAAAAACTACATTCCAAAACAGTTATTTGCTGAGTGGTTTGTCACATCCCACTTTCCATCTATAAATGAATACATTAACAAAGGCAGATTCATTAATGAAGAGCACGTCATTGCTCGTGATCAATATTTAAATTTAGTCTTTACTCAATCTGGCATGCTCTATGAGAAGATACTCAACACTCTGAGACCCAGAATATTATTCCACCTGCTCTTCCGTCGAAGGAATCACATGTTGCTGATCGTGTGATTAGTTCTTTTGACAACCAATTGGCGAGTAAATCTTCTAATCCACCTAATTCTAAATATTCTCTCACTATAACCAATCAAAACCCTTCCAATCCTATTCCTTTAAGTACTTTTGAGATAAACGTTGCTCAATCTGATAAAGGAAAATCTCAACAACTTGGAAATAAGAAAAAAGGTAAAGGAAAGAATAAGAAACAAAACCATCAACATGAAAAGTAGAAGAATCAATTTCCTGACGAGAAGAAAAATCCTAGTTATCCATGCCTTATCTGTAATGATGAGCATTTTACGAAATACTGTCCACATCATGTAGAGATCAATATATTTTTTATAGTTACATCTACTACCTTTTCCATTTTGATAGACCACTTCCAAACCAAAGGAAAAATACAGTTTCTCAAAACCCATCTTCCTCTTCCCAGGTAATGATGTTATCTATTGTTAGCAATAAGAATGGTGTGATGGTTGCTACAAGGAATAAGGATTATGGAAATCTAAATCCTTCAACTGGAAAGTTTGATGATCAACTGTGCATCTATACTCAACCTTCTTTTGGTCCTGTCCAAATAGAGAAAATAGAGAATTTAACTATTGAATTGGCTATCAAACCACCTAAAGGGATGATTCATAGGTCAATATTTAATTCTTAGGTGAAAGCTGCACAAAATTACAATGTAGTTTAGGATTTAGCTCAAACTCCTTCAACTATATCAGCACTCGAGGTGTTGTAGAGTTGTCCTACCCAAAATAAGTCTTTATTAGCAATGATCAATGGAGTGGATCCTTCATATTCACATATTATTGTATTTAATCATGAGAACCATACTCCTAAACTCCTTCACTAGTTGGCTTCCATGATTCAAGTTTTCGTTATAAATAAAACTATTCACCGCACGATCGTAGATGAAGGTGCTTCAACTTGCATCATGTCACTTTCATGTTGGAAAGACATTGGTTATCCATAAATTAATCAATAACCATCCACCCTCAAATATTTTCATGGGAGAGGATTTAAACCTTATGGGATCCTGAATTTGTTACAAGTAGAATTTGCTAGAAAAAAAACTCTCATTAGAGGCCAAAATCATCAACGAACCTTTAGATTATAACCTCTTGGATGGGTGAACATGGGTTTATGCCATGGAAGCCATGGTCTCAACATATTTTAGGATGATTCATTTCCCTCACCAAGGGGCATCATTTCCATCGATCAACTTTCCTTATTTTCCATTGATTCCCAAGTCATTGAGAGTATTCCACTTGTAGCTGAATCCATACAACCTTATCAACATGTTGGGATAAGATTACTTAAAGATTCATCCTTGATGCGAATTTTTTCACTCCCTCCTCCTAACATTCTAATTCCAATTTCCTCTATTAATATGATTTCTATTATTCTAGTTGATCCTTGACTAGAACCTAACAACTATAACATTGATTCATTTGGTGATCGTATGTCGCTCAGTCCCATTGAGCTAGAATGTGAAGCCATTTACTGGACCAATTCAACAAATCATGATATTGATACCTTAGTAAATTGGGTTGATCATTCCAAAGATTTAGGTTCTAACCCTTTGAATGATACATTTTCTACCGACGAGAGCATCATGGAGATCAAGATGCGAAATGAATCTCCATGGAATGATCATCATCATCGATCTTCATTATCTAAAATTCATGAGAGTAATATTGGAAATTATTATTCTTCCAACATTACTGTGTCATTTTGGGGTTTTGTCTCTATTCATGAGATGATTTTCGAGAAGAATTTAGCTAATATTTATGAGACTGTGCCCCTCGATATTTCTATCAAACTTGGATTTATTGAAAATGTCCACATTGGTGTGTCTTGTTCTCCCAATGAGACCAATATTTATAAGGACCTTTTCAAGAATTCTACGACATTTTTTCTAGGACATACAAAGAGATACAAAGCATAGATCCAAACATTATTGTACACAATATTAAATCGTATTGGATTTTAAGCCTATTCGTCAACGGTTATGTCTAGTTCACCTGACGAAAGTTGCTACCATAAAATAAGAATATGAAAAGCTCTTGCATGCTGGTTTTATCTAACTTGTTCCTTTGACTGATTGGGTTTCGAATATCATTCCCATTTTGAAGAAGAAGGGTAAAATTAGAGTATGTGTTGATTATAGATGTTGGTTTGAGGGGTCCTAACCTTGATTCAGAGTTAGTTGCGCCAACCAACAAAACCCTAAATTGTTGGCCCTTTCGGAAACAACCCACATAACGTAGGATGTAGTCTCACATGAAGCAATATTGGGGGATGATAGAACCAGGTTTCTACCTCTAGAGGTCTGTGTGATGGGTTTCTGTTACTTCTAGGGCTTATTCCAACCTTCGCGAACCCTAACCCTTAAAATGCAGAAATTATAGTAACTTACAGAAAACATATTCTAACTCTGCGCTTATTGATTTAAACATTCATAACTTCATGTAAAATATTATATATACTACTTTCGTGCACCAGTTAAGTGTTTCTTCAGGTAATTACAGAAAAAAAGCGAATACACATAAAATGCATAAGTAAATAGAACATCACAGATACACAAATATGGCTCCAAAATAGTCTTTATTATGATTAATCCTTCTGTTAAAGACTCTATTGTAGCTGCTGCAACAACACCTCCAAAAATCTGGGCAAACCTAAATTTTTGGAGCCCCTGCACCAAGTCTAAACTTCAACCCCACTAGGTCCTTCCTAAAAAGTTCATTAGTATCAATAAACCTGAGGAGAAATCTAGTTTTGACTAAGTTAAGCCAAGTTGCCAGTTCTTGCCTTGGTAGGTCGGTCGCAGAGTCAGAACGCAACTATCGCTAATAATTGCGACCATGGAAACCATTGCGACCATAGTGACTTGCAAATGTCGGGGCGACTTTCTGGAGGGCTATGGATATTTCTTTTTGAGGGTTAATGGGTTAGAGTGTGGTGGTCTATCTAGACGATGTCATCGTTTTAAAGAAAAGAAGAAGTGACCATCTGCAGCACTTGAAACAGATTTTTGAAAGATGTTGGAAATATGGGATCTCTCTCAACCCTAAGAAGAGCATATTTGCGGTTTTAGAAGGCAGCCTGCTAGGCTACATCATCACCAAGAAAGGAATCACTGTAGACACTGACCACGTAAAATCCATAGCACAGATCCCTCAGCCGACCACCAAGAAAGCTATGCAATCTTTCCTCGGCAAAATTAATTTCCTTCACAAGTTTATTTCAGATTTTGCACAAATTTTTAAACCTTTATAGAACATGATAAAGAAAGATATGATTTTCAAATGGGATCAGGAAGAAAAGGAATCTTTTGATCGGATTAAGGCAACTATCGCGGAAGCACCTTCCCTTTCAAGCCCCAATTTCAGCAAAGATTTTATCTTGTACACTTTCGCTTCATATTCATCTTTGGCCGTGGTCCTTACCGAGAAGGACTATGATAACAAAGAACATCCTATATCATTCATGAGTACACGACTCCAAGGGGTAGATCTAAACTACCCGAACATTGATAAGTAGGCTTATGCAGTTTACAAAGTAGTGAAACACTTCAGACCATACATCCTAAAGAACCACGTCACCGTGATGGCCCCCCATCCTGCCGTCAGATCCCTCTTTGTACAGCAAGAGTTGAGGGATAGAAGATCCAACTAGATGACATCCCTCCAAGAATATGATTTAGAATTTAAACCCTCCCACACTGTAAAAGGGCATGGTCTTTGTAAACTGGCTGCCGAGGCCACTAATCATCACGACATGGATTCCGATCGACTGGCTCAAGAAACAGAAGGATGGGAGCACAAGATTGAAATGTACTAGAATGAATCCTCAGTTCACACGACTCCTCATCATGGTACGTTGATTTAAAACAATACCTACTGCAGGGGTCTTTGCCTGAAGCCATGTCCGCTAAACAGAGGAGAGCCGTCAGGCTTAAAGCTGCCTCATATCAAATGGTCCAAGGGAACCTTTTCAGGAAGCACCACCTCAGTATATTACTAAGATGTCTAGAATACAATGAAGCTCAACGAGTGTTGAAAGACCTACATGACAGACCATCACGAGGTCATTATGCAGGTGACACCATGGCTCACAAGGTCATGCGGATAGGTTTCTACTGGCCCACTCTTTTCAAAGATGCTCATGCCTATGTATGAACGTGTCTGATTTTCCAAAAGAATGCAAGTAGATATGCAAGGTCATATGCTCCTCTGCAACCCATAGCAGGCAAGGGGCCTTTTCAATAATGGGGTTTGGACATCATAGATGAGATCATCCCTAACTCGTCAAATCAGCATAAGTACATACAACCACTAACTATTTCACTCGATGGGTAGAAGCAATCCCATTGTGAAAGGTTAATGATGATGAGGTAATATCCTTTATTAAGTAGTACATCATGGCCAGGTTTGGTGTTCCAACCTCCCTTGTTTTTGATAATGCTACTTACTTTTCATCTTTGCAATTGTATGATTTTTCTCTAGAAAATAGCATCATGTCAAAAAAATTGGCCAATTACTATCCCCAAGGAAACCCTGCTCTCACAACAGAAGAATTGGCACAATGCCCTCAGTAACGCTCTTTGGACTGACCGAGTCAATCCTAAAACTTCAATTAGCATATCTCTAGATTTCCTGGTCTACGGGAAAGAATCCATCCTACCACCCAATCTGTATCTCCCTGCCCTTAGGCTCAAGAGTCGCAAATCATCCCATGCCCATCTATTCAAAGCCGAATCGATACCTTGGTAAAACTAGATGAAGAAAGGTCCAAAACTAAGGAAAAGTTGGTCATCCAACAAGCCCGGATCAAAAGATGCTTTGATAGGAAATCTGTAGGGTCCCACAAATTTGAGGTAGGGGACCTCATGCTCAAATGGGACTAGGCTCATGAGGACAAAGGAAAACACACAAAGTTTCAAGTTTTATGGGTAGGCCCATTCTAGATCGTAGAAAAAATTGGTCATCACACCTTCAAATTGCAAACCTTGGGAGGGCAAGTGGAACCCCTCCCAATGAACGACCATGACCTAAAACGTTACTTCACATAGCAATCCCAGAGTTGATAGCCCCACCTTGTACTATAGTTTACCATTTCTTTCATATATAGTTGTCATTTATTGTTAGTTAGTTTCGATTTCTAATTTAATTGTTGCCTTTTGGAATAAAGTAGAGATGGCAGGTTAAATTTAAAGTGGCCTTACACTTTGGATCCCACAAATGTTTTCTGGATCTGTTAACAGACCAAAGCTTAAGTCATGACAAGAGTATTGTGGGCCATATTGGTGACAATGGGGAGCTCGATGGCATGCATTGTCCTCATTCGTGCTCACATCAATCTGTCCCAACTGCTTACATGGGAAAAATTCTTGAAGCCATTCTAGCTCACCCGTATTTCTGGGAACGAAAGAGAAACTAAAGAAACCAATAATGAGCATACATATATATCAGAAAAACAATAAGGACTCTGAAAAACCAGAAATAGACTCTTTGCAAGTCAAATAAGTCAAGATCCCTTGTCCTCCCAGGCTTCAAGCCTTCATTAGATAAGTGCATATATGCACAGGAAAATAAGTGCCAATGAGAACCTACATCTTTTTCATAATAAGGGCTAAAGGAATGAGAAAGCTTCCTGTGCAAAGAGGTGAAGCAACGACTCCACCGGGGTACTGACCAAGCTCACTGGTAGTGGAGCAACATTCGCGATTTCTAGGTAGTGACTCCACTGCGGTACTGTTCAAGCTTGCTGGCAGTGAAGCAACACTAGAGTACAATGACCACTATACCAAAAATACCTCAAAACTCATGCTATAACTTCAGTTTCCCTTTTCGTTCTAAGACAGCAAGAGGTAGCGCCCTATTGCGTGTGCAAAGATCATGTCAGGCCAGCCAGGACAACTAACCAAGTTCGAAAGGGAGGCCCAGAATACCATTAGTGGGACCCACAACCCCATGAAGCGATATTTACTTAAGTCTCCTTAAGCGAGGCCCGTAAACATCAGAGATCCTGGATTCTTCTAGGGAGTTACCAATTGTTGTAGCTGCTGCAACAACACCTCCAAAAATTCAGGAAACCTTAAATTTTTGGAGCCCCTACACTAGGTCTAAACTTCGGCTTCGCTAGGTCCTGCCCGAAAAGTTCATCAGTATCAGTAAACTTGAGGAGAAATCTAGTTTTGACTAAGTCAAGTCACTATTTCCTGCCTTGGTAGGTCGGTCACAGAGTCGGACGCGACTATTACTAATAATTATGACCATGGAAAACATTGTGACTATAGCGACTCACAAGTCGCAAGGTCACGTAGTCACACCTCCATCCTCATAATGTTCCTGCAACTTTGTGACCTTCCAAGTCGCATAGGTTGCAAGGTTGCAGGGTCACCTCGATTCCTGTTAGTCATATGCATGACTTTACGACTATGCAACTCGTAAGGTCGCAAGTTTGCACCACATACTTACATCCTCTGACACAACCATGCGACCCATGCGACTTCGCAACCTGTGAGTCTCACGATTGTATTGGTCGTAATAGTTGCACTCCTGACCCTCTTGACCCCCACATGTGTGACTATCTTGTAAATAGGAGGTCACCCAGTCACATTTGTTAAAGCTATGTTGGTCACACATCAAGCTAGAAGCCTCTCCGACTCAAATTCGTGCGGGCGTCTGGCTCTAGTAAGTAACGGTCCTCCCACCTACAATCATTATTTCCTTCCAGGTGTCACTGTCTGCCCCTCCCAATATCTGGCTTCTCCCTTGCCCTAGGGTTTATCCTTTTACTTAGCATTTCTCTCATTTCATGCTTGATAGTTTTCCCTAGCCTTTTCCCCATGCCTGCACCCAGAAGGTTTGTTTTGCCTTAAACCTGATCCCATCAATTTTATCGAGAAGCCTAAAATCCATCCCTTTGAGGGTGACCCTAGCCTCCCAAAGCCATTTAGGGCCTTCTCTGAGATTTTATGAGCCGTAGTCGCGCGTCTCGTAGCTGCGATACCATTCCCCACATGAATTTGCGACTTCACAACCTATGACTAGTTGTGACTTGCGACCACCATCTATTGTGTAACCTGCGACCACCATCTATTGTGTGACCTGTGACTAGATTTCATGCATCACGACCTTGCATTTACATCGCGACCTATGATCTCAGTCGCTAAGTCACATTCTTGAAATCTGCGACAGTGCGACTTGCCTTCCCTGCAACCTTCCTGTCACCGGCTAAGTCTCCTTTTTGTTTTGTGGTTGCAATTGATTGTCATGCCATCTCTCTCATTGTGGGATTGTGTTTTTGACATGCCAAGTGACATCGAGCTTGAGTGCATATCCATTTCTTCTTTTGGAGACAAAATGGGTCACCCGACTGCTAAAGCTGATCAAGACACCTCGGGAAGCAGGGCATGGGAGATCGATCCAGAAGAATAGCCACCTATCTCCACAGACACTACTTGCAAAATAAGTAAAACCACCAGGCTCTCCTAGTATACAATCTACGAAGAATTTGCTAAGAAGAATATTCTAGAAACACAAGAAGACTTCCAGGTATATATCAACATCAAGAAGTCAAAATTACATAAAGTAGTGGCACATCCACCAGTATTCCCATGCACTGAAACCATTGAATGGAACTTGCAGTGTAAAAGTATAGATGACTGGATGATTAGGAGCCATGATGGGGCACCCATAGCCACCATCTCTTCAGCATACATCAACACCTACTATAGATTGCTTGAAAAGCAACAAAATTTTAACACCAAGTGGCTGGCCGGGTTCATAACCCCAATGAAAGACATCTTGAGGGATTGGTGGCAAGAACTTGCAAAATTATGGGTAAGGATAGACCAGGATTATAAGATAGAGGGGCTATGCAAAGTATATAAGTTAATCGTTGTGATGATGTGGCGGTTGTATGGAAAGGCAAACTGTGATGTATTTTTTGTCACATGGGTTCCTCTCATGTATGTTGTCGCCACTCAAGGAATTATTTTTAATTGGGCAAGCATCCTCTCATTATCTTTGAGGACAAACATAGCCGCTGCCCAAAGCCCACCCCTCGAGTAGCCTCCAAAATTTTATATGTTGTCATACCTCCTTGATGTTGTCTATTTGAGGTGCTACTTTGAGCACTAGAGCTGTAATTGGGACACATTAGTAGCCCAACCTGTTCACCGCCACTATAAAGTCTTCTAGGACGCAACTTATAGAAGCATGTTGGATGTAATATCCGAAACATTTATTATTCCATTATACCAATTACTGTTTGGGGAAGAACAACCTTGCATGTCACAGAGAGCCATGAAGACTGTGGTCAAAGTAGTTCATTGGTTCCCCATTGATGAAGGAACAATCGTCAGAGTGTTCAGTACTCATAAAGCTCCTCACGCTCTACCCAAGTTTGTCATGGATAGGACACTTCTGTGAGAGGTCTGTTACCAAATGACATAGGGTTTCTTGAATGTTTTTAATAAAGGCAAGAAGAAACCATGGCCACCTTTTCCTCTCACTATTGGGGCGTACATGGTAGAAAACTTCAAATAGGTAGAATCAGAAGCTGAAGAGCTGGATGGGAGCCATTTCGTGACCCTGAATTACCAAACATATGATCCCGAGAAATTTGTAGCTACCCATTGCAAGAAGGAAAAATTCAGTTGGTCTTATGCCTACACCGAGAAGGACCTCGAGGATGGGATTAGGAATTGGTATAACTCCACGAGGGAAATCAGCCCAAGTGAGTAGCAAGCTATAGAAGATGAGCTCCTCGATGACTCCCAAGAGGATGTAAGCCTCAAAGAAAGAGCTCCAACCATGAAGAAACAACGACATGAAGCACCAAAGGGAACAGAGTAATTAGGGAAGCGCAAAGGAAAAGAGGTTGAAAACCCCCTAAGTGATAGTGAGGAAGAAGAAGTTACGCTCATATAAAGGAATTCTAGATTAGCAAGGAAGAAGTGAGAGTTAAAGAGGCAAAGAGAACTAGAAAGCAAACAATAATAGGACTCCAGCGACAAGAGCCAAAATGAGAAAAGGAGAAAACAAGAAGAAGAGAAAAGGTGGCAGGAAGAAGAAAATAAAGCACAAGATGAGATAGAGAGAAAAAGGCAAGAATATGAGAAAAGGCAGCAGGAAGAAGAAAAGAAAGAACAAGGCGATATAGAGAGGAAAAAGCAAGAAGAAGATGAAAAGAAGAAACAAGCAGAAGAAGCTGAAAAGAGAAAACAAGAGGAACACAAAAATTTAGAACATGAACTGAAGAACATGGAGGAGGAATTAAAAAGGCAACGAGCACTAGCAGAAGGAGAAAAGCGGTAGCAAGAAGAAGAGCTTTGGATAAATAAGGAAAAGGAAAATGAGAAAAATGAACAAGGGGATACAAGAAAAGTAGTCAACTTCGGCTCAAGACAAGGTGAGCTTCCTCCTTTGGATGTACCTCCCGCTACTCCCCTCACTGGTGGACACCTTCCCCTCCGAGAGCTGGTCATCTCAGAAGATCAAGATGAGGAGGTCTTAGATCTAACTAAAATCACATTTGATGAAGTAAACCTCAAAATTATACCGAAGTGGAAGAAATTTTATAGCAGGAACCCAACTGACCCATTGTCAGTAACTACGGTGACAGATATCATTCCCAATATCATGACAAATCCTCAAATGATCACCTCCACTGGAACAACTTTCATGGCTTCCACAGAACACAACATAGCCTAGATGTGTAAACAAATTGTAGACTTGCAAAACAGGCTATACACATTCGACTAAAGGGCCACCGTTGCGGAACAAGAGAAGAAAAGGATGGAGGAGGAAAATATGACACTCCACTTATTACAAACAAGCTCAACAGAATTCCAAGTGGTAATCGCATCATAAATAGAGACCCTGGGGGAGACTATGGCAGTAGTGTACGAAGAAATGGCAAAATTGCACCACACTATAACACCCATCATGGCCTTTCAAACTCACTTAAAAGAGAGGGTCGCCATGCTCAAAAAGGCCATGACCACTTTGGATAGAATACATGAATGATCTAAAAAGTACCCCGAAGCCCCCGTAGTGGTCCCTAGGAAAGATTAGATTGCTATGCAAAATATAAGGTCCAACTTTGTATCAAAGTTCAGTCAAGAGAAAAATTGGCCAAAGATGCGGAGAGGGTGCTGGCCTCCTACAAACAGTTGTTCAATAGTTTGGAATCAGTGATCCAATTACATGGGGCCCCCTCTATAGGAGAGATTGGACAGGTAAAAAATCAGGAGGAGATCAACAATGAAGTGCACGCATTTGTAGAGACATATAGACAAGCAACCTGTACGAGAGATATGCTGATCACAAGAGAAAATATCAAGTGTCACGTAGTAGAACTAATGAGGCTCTACACCAAGCGGGTACCTTGAATAATCATGTGCATGCCAAATGGAACACCCTCCTCCCGGATGCACTTGAGTGCTTACACTGAGATGATGAAGGCCAGCCACAAATCTCTCCTATTGCAGTAGAATACAACATATGGCACACTTACCTGACATAAAATCTTGGGCTCAACATTCCGAAACTTTCCATCTGTAGATTACTCAATTAGGATGGTAGTCATTTTTGTGACATTGTGTATTATGGTAGCATAGAATTCCCTATGAATGTGAAAGGTCACGTAGAATTCCAAGAGTCATCTAGTAGATGAAAGGTCATGAGGTAGCCCAAGAGTCAAAGGTAGATCAAGGGTCACACTTATCCTATAAATGTAACCTCATGCCTCATTTGTAAGGGCTTTTTGCTGAGGACTATTTTGGAGATACATATATATATTACTTGAGAGAATTGATGTCCTTCTAATTAGTACAAGAGTTGATTATACGTCTTCACTATTGAAGTCTTCAAATTTCTATGTTCTTGTGCCATGAGTATTTCCTCACTTGACGGATCGAATGTTCCTGAAAGCTATTTGATGTGCGGTCTCTTCACATGCTAATTTATACTTCAAATCTAGTTTTGCTATGTATGAATGGTATTTGGCTTACTAACTCTATGCGCGTGCTGGTGAACTATTTATTTTGGTAGTATAATCTGTATTGACTGCACAGTTATGTATGCTTATAAATGGTTGATTGTTGTGAACTGATTTGCAATCGTTAAGAATTATTTATCTAGTATACATAAGTCTTATCTAAAGTCCTACTAATAATAACTTTATATAAGATTGTGTTGTTTACATTTTGGCTATTCATGGTATATATGGTACAGGATATTTGTCAATTATTCTCTTGTGTTTATTAAAGCTCATACATTCGATTAAGTTCATATCCCACCTCCATCTGAAGCTAGCTCTATAAAGTGAACGACAGCCGAGCCTACATATCGAAAGGGATCTCTAGCACATACGGTGCAAGATCTAGTCGGGAATCTACACTAGAGAGACCCCTTTGACTGTTGGTGTAAAATTCCTGCACATCAACAGACTCTTTCTTCCCTGTGCACACAACTGTAGGGGCCCACACACTCAGCTTGCAGACTTACCAAGGTCTCTGCGCACACTTATGTAGGAGCCTTCCCCTTCGACTAAGTACAGAAAACAAATTTTTCTGCCTTAGACTACTTTCCCATACAATGATTTTCAATAATTAGTTACTTCCTATGACTCACTGTGACTCCTTTTTATAGCTTCTTATTTTACAATACCATGGTTCGTGAACCATGGGAGGGTCCCAAAACATCCTAACTTATAAAAAACTAAGGGACTAAAGTCCCTTTTGACTTCTATGACCTTCACGCTATACTCAAAATGCGGAGAATTTACATAATTACAAAAATGATTACAAAATTGACCCCAAGGGACCCTATCCCAACAGGCCCCCAACATAATTTTGTGACACGTCCTCGAGTCACTCAACTAGTGGAGCCTTGATCTTCACTTTTAGCTCACTGAAGTCAATCTTCAACACCTGCAGATCTTATGTGCCCTATGTAGCAGCTTAACACACTTCCTCAACTAGTTTTTCAGTAGTTGGCCCTTCAACTGCAAGGCCCATGGTCCTTTGTGTCTGTTGCAGCCCTTTGAGCTTGCTCTACACTGGTAGAGTCAACTAACTCACCTCATCATCCCATAGCTATGTCCTTGAAGAGATGGTCGCTTCCTTGTGACCCAACTCATCAATTTCATTCTGAATGAGTTTTCCTTCCTGTAATCTGGAGAAACTTTGCATCGGGGCTAAGGTTCGCACTATCAACTTGATTTAATCAAACTGTCTCATCTTTTCCCTGATGTTGGCTCCAATATTTTGTAGAATTGGATCCTCTTGGAGCAAGGTCCATAATTCCATGGCTTGTTCAAATAGCTAGTGCAACCCTTGACTGCATCTTCCAAGGTGGACATTCCTTCTTTCGTAGCATCTCCACACTACTCTCTGACTTTTGGAGGGGTAGTGGGCTGCAACTTTAGTTGTAACTTTGAGATTTGTAGCTTCAACTCAAACCTGAATTGACCAATTTCTTCCTTAGATGTTTTAATTGTAGCGGCCATCTTTGGAATTTTCTTCGTGGAGGCTGCCTCTACTAGGATCTTGAGCTCTGAATTCAAAATCAGGTTCTTCATATGTAGTAGATGTGTCTGCTCTTCGACTGAGTCACTGCACAGGGATCCTTCTAGAAATTGCACGGTGCAGAGATCCATGGTGATTTTTGTGTCTAAGACTAATCCACTCACTTGATTTAGATTCGCTTGCTTCCTGCTCACCTGCCCCACGCTCGCTTGAATGAGACCTGTTTGGACCTGCAAATCCTGCATGCCTTGCTGTACCTTCCCTAGTGTTTGCTGGTACTGTGCTTCGAAGTGACTCATCAGATCTGTCATTGCATCATGGACCACATCCCCAATTTCATCCAAGTCGCCCTATGTGAGGACCAAAGGTGTCATGCTTGCTGCTTTATCATACATTTTATTCTTGTGCGACGCTGTGGAAGTCCTCTTCTTTCGCTTCTTAACAATGAAGGGGGACTCCAACTCTATGCCACCTTCTTCCTCCTCCTTTGTTTATTCCTCCACATGTGTTCACTCAATGTCTGACTCGTTGACGTCAATGGTGGCCTGTGACATAGAATTTTCCTATGCTACTTCTTTTTCCTTAGGTGCTACTTCTTTCTCCCTTGCAGTAGCTTCTTTCTTATGCACAACCTTTTCTCGAGTGGAAGCTTTATGTACTTCCTTCTTCTTTTCTACTGTCGTGGTCTGCACTGCTAAACCTTCAGCAACCGTACTAGTACCTGCACCGACATCAGAAGGGGTGAGCTAGTCACTTGGCCACATACTGACAACCCCTATTATATCTTCCTCGGCAACCAAGTAAGGCAACTTGTGCCATATGCCCATGACATCCTTGTTTGCATGAATGTGTAGATTATGGAAATCTTCTTTAAAATCAATGGTATTTTCATACTACGCGTGCAAAGTGGGTGATAATCTTGGGCATTGGTTGATCACCATCTGTATTTATGTCTCAAACAAAACCCATAATATCTTTGTCTCCATTACGTGTGTGGGGTCTTTAGTAGCCCATATCAAAGTGAACTTTGCAACGTCCAGTAGGTCTGAGTCCTGCTGAGGGAATTGGCTCTCTTCGAGCGTCCTTCAAGCTACCAAAGAGATCAACAGCAACAACCAGGCATAGTGAAACACCTTGCCCTCATCCTGGGCCTCCTTGCAGTCCTCCAAAAAATATTTACATAAGTATTGAGCCTAGTTATACTAGACTCCTTTCGCGCACTGTATAGCCAAAGAGAAAACCTTGCTGGTACTTCGTCCATGTGACACATTATCATGATCTTACTAGCTAATTTATGTGCAACAAACTGCACCACGACATATGATATGGCCTAGATGGAATACTCGCGTGAATTTTTCTCCAGACTAAACTCAACCTTCATTTGGTCCACCAACTTCTTCTCCTACAATTTACCTACAAATGCCTTCGTAGGGTCCACTCCTTGGTATGGAAGCAATGTTATTCTATGGATCAACATATCAGTGATCGGGATGGGTTCCCCCAACTAGAGACACCCATCGTGCACCAACATCAATAGTTGGCACACACAGATGGTGTTAATATTGGTACGACTAAAGTGCAACATCCACAACATATTGAGGAGCCCCGCGACCCAAACACCAATCACCCATTTCATTGGTTCTAGTAGTGTAACGTTCGACTCTTCATAGTAAACTTTTTTTAGTTACTTGTTCGGTGCCAATTTTGGAAATTTCTCATGGTCTCCCAAGTCCCAATCCTCCATTTTCAGAGTAAAAAAATGGGCCAACAAATTTCCCTCAAACATCGCACTCTTCGGCAACAATGGTGTGGAAACCATAAATTTTTAATTATCCAGATATTTCGGCACTTTAGCAGTGGATTTTTGGGGTGGGATATAATTCGGCAGCTGAGTTATCAGTTCCACCTCCTTTGCATCAATATCCTCTATGCCCTCGCATAATTCTTCATCATTCAGGTCCAGGGGCTCTGTCGATGGTTTAGATCGATCCATTTTCCCTTCTAGCAGATTTTAGTCAGTTTTTTCCCTAGTGATTATCGCACCGGGACTTCCTGATGCTTTTTTTGCTTCTTATCCCCTATCATGGAAGAAGATGGCTTAGGCCTTGGTGACCTAGGTGTAGTCGATACAGGTTGGGCTGGCTCCATCTCAAGCTGAGTTGCAGTCATTCTCTCAATGATGATCTTAGGGTGCCAATCAAGCACGTTTGCGAATTCTGGCCTTGAAAGAATGACCTCCCACTCGTTATTAGACATGCAACACTGTTATAGACACAATTGCAATATCTTAAGACAAATTCTCAGGAAGAAAATTGTTCAAATGCGGAGCGGGATGCCATATTTATAGCTAAATTTGAATTCAAATACATCTGTTCCCTCCCACTCCCTATCATTAATGCCTGTTTGGTGGAAGATTTCCAAAGATCTGCTCCATAAATTCTTTTCCCCTGCTCCTTCCAACAAAAAAATCACCATCCAATCAGTAGCCAAAGGTCACTTTTTGGCTAGGCTACGTGGGACCCATCCACCTAGCGTAGCTCCTTTGGCACAACTCCCCTTGGTCCCATCCTTCGACTTGTCACACGACCCATTCACTTTGCCTTTCTAACTTTCAGGCAGTGTAGTTTATAGTCATGTACTTCCTTGCAGTTGCCTGGAGTGCTAAGACTATCCTGCAGTCATATAGTCATTTCACAAGGGCGGGATCACCCCTGTACAACTTCAATCGACTCCCATTGACTTTTCCCAGAAATAATTCCCCATTCAGTTTCGTGAGATGAACTGTGCCTCCATTTGTAATTTCCTTCACAACATATGGCCCTAGCCAATGCAATTGGAATTTTCCTGGGAACTTTGTGAACTTATTGTCATAGAGCAACACTAAATATTCGATCTTAAAGGTGAATTTCTTGATATGGTGATCATGCCATGCCTTTTCATGATCCTTCTGCACCTGTTTATGAAAACCCAGTAGTCCTCTATGCCCAGAGGACTGTTGGTATGCACATCCTAGTCATTTCACTTCGCGTTGCAAATATTCATCAAAGTGCTTTCCAGAATTTTTTGAAGGCTTCTATTGTGCCATTCGCTTTAGGGTGATAAGGCATAATCTTCTAATGATATATATGGAATTCCTCAAATAATGCAACAATTGTCTCATTCAAGAAGTGTGTGCCCCTATCACTCATCAAAATCTTAGGGCAGTCGAATCGAGACAAGATACCTTTAGAAATAAACTTCATGGTGGTAGCGACACTACAATCTTTTACAGGTTGTGCCTTCGCCCACCTGGTCAAGTATTTAGTCGCGGTAATGATATATCTGGCCCCTGTCTTCTTCCCCAGTGGATGTATTGGTCCCATAAAGTCTACTGCCCACTTATCAAATTCCTGCAACGTCACTTGTGGATTTAGTGGCAATTCATCTCTTTGCGATGGTCTCCTCATCCTCTGGTAGATATCTCATGCCTTGAAATATATTTTGGAGTCCTTCTGCACAGTCGGCCACCAAAGTCCTGTGCCTTGGATATTTAGTGCAATTTTTCTTCCTGCATAGTGTCCTCTCGATACTCCTCCATGCGCTTCTGCAAGGATACTTTGCCACTCATACTCTAGAACATACCTACGCAATATTTCATCAGAGCCCATTTTGTACAATTGTACGATGATAACAGAGAAATCTACATCCCAGAACATGAGTTAATTATTTTGTTACATTGAATACCCTTCAGGAGCGTGCTTGTAGATAATAATTGAATGATATCTATGAAATGATCATTTGCGACGAGAAAAGCGAAGAGATGCGCATCAGGAAACCATTCCTATAAACTTGTAGGCTCACACCCATTCTTAATGCACAATAGGTGATTTGGACCAGCATTTAGGCGCCCTGGCTTCATAATTACTTCGAAATCATATTCCTAGAAAAGAAACAACCATTTGCAAATATTCCCCCCCAAAACATGCTTGTTGACCAAGTATTTTAGAGCAGAATGATCTGTATACATATTGAATTGTGCACCCAATAGATAGTGCCCGAATTTCTGCATCGTATACACCATTGCTAAACCTTCGCGCTCTATGGTTGAATAGTTCTTTTTGGTCTTGGAAAACTTTCTAATTGAAACTGCTATTGGATGGTCAATATATCCTTCGCTTGGTTGGGATAACACAACTTCTAGCATGATGCAAGAAGCATCTACATGAACGTGGAACTCCTTCTTCTAGTCAGGGAATACTAAAATGGGTGTGGTGACCATTTTCTCCTTTAAAACATCCAAGCTTTTCTGGCAATCCTCGTCCTAGCAAAACATTGCAAGTTCAATAATTTTTCCATAGGTGCAGGTAGTTGCACATACGCTTTGAACTTCTTATAATATCTCGTATGGCCCAACATTGTGCGTAGTTGTTTAGCATTTGTTGGGGCTTCCAGATTGATGATTACTACAAGTTTGGCAAGCTCTATAATAAATCCCTACTTGCAAACAACATGGCTCAAGAGTATCCTGTAAGGTACGTAGAATATGCATTTCTTCAAATTAAGGGCTATCTAATGCTTTCAACAAGTATCCAACATAAGGCATAAACTAGCAACATGTTGCTTTACTAACCCGAATATTGTCTAGTCATTGAAGTAGACCTTAAAAAATCTATGGATAAATTCCTTGAAGATTGCAATTACCACCCTATAGAAGATTACAGGGGAATTCTTAAGCCTAAAAGGCATCATTGTATACTAAAAACAACCCCATTCAGTGGCGAAGGTGGTCTTACTCTGGTCCTCTAACGTGATCTTGATCTGATGCTACCCTGAGAATCCATCCGTGAACGAATATGATTCCTGTCCTCCAACATTCTCCAGTACCACATCTGTGAATGACATAGGGAATGGAACGTGGACACATGCATCATTCAACTTCCTTAAGTTTACACATATATGAATTTCACGCTATGTTTTATTTTCTTGAACCACCATGTGACTAATCCAGTCCAATTCCCTAAAAGGTTCAATGATCCTGGCTTCAAACATTTTATCCAATTCCTTGCACACTTTTTCCTTATACTTAGGATTTAACCAGTAGGGGCGCTATTTCACTGGATTTTCATCTGGCTTCAAACTGATCTTCATGACTCCCAGATCCCCTACTATCCCTTTTAGATAAGAGAACTTGGTGGGAAACAAGTCCTAATACTCTCACAATAGCTCTGTGACCTTATCTACTATATCTTCATCCCAATAGTCACCTATGTTCGCGAACTTCAACTGCACTTCCGATCTAATATTTACCTACCTGGTCTTTAAGGGCTTTGATATATCAGGGATTTCCACCTTAGGTCCCTCGACTTCATGCTGTCCTTCAAACTCAGGAATGTGGATTTTCCTGGGATCTCCTTCACCATCCTCCGTGGTCACATTGTAGCATTCAAGCTCATGGTGCAACTACGTACCCCAATCTGGTTGTACCTATTCAACTGATTCTTCAGGCATTTTGAATATAATAGCTTTGATCCCTTGTAGTGCTTCATCTATACACTCAAACCTATCTTGAAAGATAAAAGTTAACAAAAAAGTTTCTTTCAAAACATCGCATTCTACGATCCTATTTCATAGCTCCCTTTCCAAATACCAATTCATCAGGGTTATATCCAAAGTGTGGAAGAATATATGAACCCACTCTAGTTGTAGTTCTTCTCCCCATGCTTTTGTCCAATGAGCTAAGTGCTCACGTAGATCATCCTTCCCTGTGTATTTCTCTGCAATGTGGGTATGAGTGTACCCAAACCTCAACTTCATCATTCTTCGATACTCCTTCCAATCTGAAAAAAATGTTCTTATCCGTGCCCCACCAATAGGTAGGTGTAGCTCGCAGCACAATTTCTAGTGCTTAGAATTGATGTTCCTCTGGTACATCACTTACAAATGTATCCAGAAATAAATTTACATCCTCTAAACCATCATAATATGATAAATTGCGTACCTCGGTGGATATAAATCGTAGCGATTTGGTAAGACTATTGCAGCGCAGTGATGATACTTCATGCAATCAGTTCTGCCAGTCCTTGAGCTCCTCATCAAAATATGAACTACAAGAGCTATCCTTCTCCCACATAATTCACCCATTCATCGTAGGGTTGATCCAATCTTCATCTCACACAGTCATCTTATAGATATGCTCAATATCGTCATCCTCCTCATAATCATGGACTGGTTCAGTATACCGTGCACCTTTGGTTGGGTCTAATGGTACAATAACCCTCAGTTCTTTCTTTTCAAATTTCATATTGCACTTCTTCAGATTGATGATTACATTGATATCAAATGCCCAATCGATTCCAAGCAGTGCTGGATATAGGTTATTGTCATCCACTATTTTGATTACTTCAAAATCGGCTATGGTGTGCACCCCTTCAATATCTATAGTCACTCCATGTAGGCACCCCATAGGAATAATCTTCTACGGATTGGCCATTCTCAACTAGATTGGGGACCACTATAGCGATGGTCTTCACATTCTTTCCCAGGTTTGTTTTGGCAGACCATTTGCATCAAACCCTAAATGAAGAATTACATAGTCCATTTCGTATTCTCTAATCTTGGCAGTTAATCTCATTTTGAAACCAATCCTCTTCTTACTTTTACCCACCTTATGTACTATGCGTTTTTCTGGTAAAGGCTTATTCTTACCAATGCAATTATCTATCAATTCTTAGATTCCTTCTACTACCTTCTTATCCCTTAGGAGTTTCATGTAGGTTTTCAAAAATTATGCTTATAAGGAGGGGTCTGCGTCCTACGCAGTACTGATTCCTTCAAACTTCTCCATGTGTGTACCTTGGGTTCCTGATGTAGAAGCTTCCGCGAAGCTCTTCTTAGTCTCCGTAAAAGTTTCCTTTGCTTTACCTCAATCAAACACAACTTATTTATCAACAGCCTTGTGTACCCATCCATCGACTTCTCACTATTTCCCCTTATCTTCTCCAATAGCTATATTGCTTCACGTAACAATATTGACACTGGGCCCATCTTCGTGAGGCTCCGACTGCATCATCTGGATGTTATGCGTAAGCTATTGGGTCTGAGTCTTCTTTTCTTGCATCTTCACAATAAGCACTGGACAATCTTCTATAACATGGTCAAACTATCGATAATATTGACAAGAAGGGTGTGTTGGATTTTTACAATCACGTGCAAAATGACTCGCTTCCCCACAATTATAACAGATGATCTGACCATGACCCATTCCAGCTACTCCTCCTTTCCATCTTCCTCAGATTTGGAATCCTTCGTGTGTCGTAGCTGTGCCCTGATCTTATTGAGGGCGAGTCTCTACCTGCATTCTATACGTAGGGGTTCTATCCATCATCAATTCATAACTTCGACAATGGCACTCATCATGACCTACAAAATTGCAGAAATTGCAAAACAACTGCTGGGGGGTCTATACAAACTTTTGCAGTAGATGACAATTATCTGTCACATGTTGTCCTATAACCTGACAAATAACACACCATGGTGCTACTCTCATGCTTGACCTAATGGTATTTTCTGAATTTAGGGGGACAGGGCCTCACCCAATAAGATAATTTTGATAGACCGAGCAATGGTCCTTATCATGACCATGGCCTTTGCATTTCAAGCACCAAACTTCTGTGTGAACCTCAATCTAGACTTCCTTTCCCTTTTTAAGGCTCTGCAACTCCATATGTAAGCTAGCCAACTGCGATCGAATTTGTTTCACTCACAAATTCCTATCCTGAATGGGCGAATCTTCCAATCTCATAGAAATTTCTAATGCTTCAGCTGACATGCTAATTTTTGTTGTGACAATGACAATCTCATATGGGGTATCAATGACGCAATGTACCAATCCTTATGTTGATCATCCATGATTTGCATATTAGCCCGCTAGAGTAGACACTTTAGTCTCTGATCAAAGTCCCATGCAGAATCATTTACCTTATGTTGGATCTCTTTGACCTTCGTCATAGACTGGGCTTGTGACTTAGGCATTTTGAATTCATTATTGAGTGATTTATTTGTCTCGTACAATGTTACATTTGGATGAGATGAATAGTACTTAATATACCATCTTAGTGCTCTACCTTGCAGTGTTGTAACCAGTTGCACTTTCTTCAAACCATCATCTGTAATATGCTATGACTTCCACACAACATCTGCTACAAAGTAAAATTGTTAAGGGTCTTCTATCTCTATACCTCTTAATACAGGCATCTTCATAGCATTGGCCATGTTGAATAACGTCGGTGGAGGTGGAGCTGTAGGTGTGTGAGGCAGAGGTGATGGTGGAGGTGGAGTGGATGGATTTGGTATCCTCACAATACCCTACTTTACCATCTACAACACACCTAGAGGTGTCCTTAGAACACTACTTTCTTCTTCACTATCAGGCACTCCTAATAGAGGACTATACTTAATACCTGAATCTAGATCTCTTCTGAATGTCTTTCCAGTTCTATCAGATCTCTTCTAAACATTAATTTAATGGCATAACCCTTTTCTCGCACAATAGAATTTTAATCCAAGTCTCTAGGGATTTCAGATACTTACCTCTAGGCCCTTTGAAGAATTGTCATTCAGCTTTGCTATAACTGATATATGTATCAATCACAAATTTAGTGACGAATCCACCCAAAAGGCTATCGATCCAGTAATCGATAGCCCTCATGATCTTTTTTTTTGAAGCTTCCAGATGGCTTACCAATTATGGAGTCCACACAATAGTGTTTTCCAACTTCCACGTACCTTGACTGTCTGCCAATGTAGATAACCACTGGTGTAATTCATACGGAAAAGAGTAGAAGAAAATCTCATGTTTGTATGTATATAGGTATCTATTCAACCACTCTTCCTTCGACAGACATAGATACCTATTTTCTTGGGTTGCAAATTCGTTCATCTTCCAATCTATCCACTTCTTGATTTCCTTCTTGGTTGGAAACATTTTATTTGACATCACACATTCCCCAAACAGTTCCCAGTCTTGGAAACAGAACCATTTGTTGGCTTGAGAGGTACTGACCTAGGTTTAGAGTTAGTTGCGCCAACCAACAAAACCCTAAACCGCTGGCCCTTTTGGCAAAAACCCACATAGCTCAAGATGCAATCTCACTCGAAGCAATATTGGCGGATGACAAAACTAGGTTTCTACATCAAGAGGTCTGTGTGATTGGTTTCTGTTACTTCTAGGGATTATTTTGACCTTTGCGAACCCTAACAACCATTAAAATGCAAAAATTATAGTAACTTATAGAAACATATTCTAACTCTACGCTTATTGCTTTAAACATTCATAACTTCATGTAAACTATTATATCTACTACTTTCACACACCAATTAAGTGTTTCTTTAGATAATTACAGAAAACAAAGTGAATACATAGAAAATACATAAGTAAATAGAACGTCACAGATACACAAATATGGCTCCAAAATAGTCTTTATTATGATTAATCCTTTTGTCATAGACTCTTTCTTCCCTGCGCACATAGCTGCAGGGGCACGCGCACTTAGTTTGCGGACTTGCCAAGGTCTCCATGCACATAGCTGCAGGAGCCTTCCCCTTCGCCTAAGTACAGAAAACAAACATTTCTTCCTTAGACTACTTGCCCATACAATGATTTTCAATAATTAGTTACTTCCTATGACTTTCTATGGCCCCTTTTTATAGCTTCTTCTTTTACAATACCATTTTTCATGAACCATGGTTGGGTCACAAAACATCCTATCTTCGAAAAAACTAAGGGACTAAAGTCCCTTTTAAATCCTATGACCTTCACGCTTTGCTCCTCAAAATGCGGAGACTTTACATAATTACAAAAATTATTACAAAATTGACCCTATGGGACCATGTCCCAACAATAGCGACATCAATCGAGCTTGTTTGAAGGACAACTATCCAACCCCTTTCATTGACAAAATCGTTGACGAATGTGAAAGAAGTGAAATATTTTCATTTATGGATGGATTTTCTGGTTACAATCAGATCAACATTCTACCATTGGACCAACATAAGATTGCCTTCATTTGTTCGTGGGGTGTGTTTTCCAACCACAAACTTCCTTTTGGTCTAAAGAACGCTAGCGCAACCTTTCAAAGAGAAATGAATTATGCTTTCCATGATATTAATAATATAGTGCAACCCTATTTGCATGATTTTCCTGCCCATTCAGAACATCACAAGGATCATCCATTGCATCTTAGGGCATTCTTCCTAATTTGTCGGCATTATAACATATAACTAAATCCACTCAAGTGTGTGTGTTGTGTCCAATCTAGTCATCTTTTAGGATTTTTAGTGTCCAAGAATGGAATCCACATCGATCCTATGAAAGTCTAGACAATCATTGATTTTCCTACTCCCTCTTCACTTGTTCATTTACAATGCCTTCAAGGGAAGGCTAAATTTCTATGGAGATTTGTCCCTAACTATGTAGAAATTATGAAAGGATTTACTCGATTACTGAAAAAAGGGGTTCCCTTCCATTGGGATCACACTACTCAAAAATATTTTGATGCTTTGAAATACATGTTAGCTAGAGAATCTTTGCTCTACCTCCCTAAATTTCAATGAGACTATTTATCTAGAAATTCTTTATAGATTCAAACTGCTAATTATAATTTACTAAAATAATAGACTTGAATATACTCTATTTATCAGTGGAAATGAGTAAATGATCATGAAATCACGAAGCATACAAGAGAAATAATTCAATCAACACATTATACAATGACCTGCTGGGAAAATCCACAACTAAAAACCCTTGCTATCTGTATATTTCATTAGTCAGAAAATATGAGAAGATTACAATGCTTTGCTCAATCATGAGCAACCTCTGCACTATCTCTATCTATCTCACTACATTGAGCAACCTCTGCACTATCTCTATCTGCTCAACAAGCCCATGCCAATGATTAACCAAATTTTTGCTTGCTTGTTTCCTTGGGAATTAGCCCCCTATTACTTAGGGAAATTCCTCAATATGAATTGTGTAATCCTCATACGCCTTCCTCTGACTGCATGCACCACCTGAACAGTTTAGATGATTATACAACTGATAATAAACTATCCCTAAACTCCAATCTAAACTGGGTAACTCTCATATCTAACATGCATGAGTCATTATGAGTGAATCATAAATTAATTGGTTGAAAAAATGAAGCAACACCCCACTATCTAACCTCCTACTAGTTCCTCCATCAGTTGGAACTAGTTTAACTGAGTTTAACTTAGTTAAGTTGAATTAATTAATTACAACTGAAAATAAACTCAACCAGGGCTCCCGTAATGTAGGAGACACTCTACATGACTCAAGTTAGACCCTTAAATTGAATTAACTGAACCAACTAAGTCAATTTAACATAGTTATCTCGTACAAGTTCTCATGTGATGTGGAATTACAATTTTATTCCTAATTTAATTCAAGGACATAATTAAATTAGGATTTTCTTGTTGCATTTTCAACACTCCCTCTCAACAAGAAAGGGATTATCTACTACCCAGATCCCGCCTCTATGAAACTCAAATTTTCCTCCTAACAATGCCTTAGTCAAGATGTTTGGATCCTGTTCCTCTATAGGAATGTACTCGAGCAACATCATTCTCCTATGCACACAATATCATGGATGTTGATATTGGATGTCAATATGCTTGGACCGATCACTAAAAATTGGATTCTCAGAGATTTTTATACAACTATGATTGTCATAGTAAATCACTGTAGGATCCATCTACTGACCAAATAACACAACAAGGATCTTCCTCATCCATATAACCTCACAAGATCCTTGACTAGAAACCATGTACTCTACTTCTACCAAACTAAGTGCAACTGATCTCTGCTTCTTGTTGTACCAAGAAATTTTTGTTGACCCAATACTGAAGATTTCCCCTGATATGTTTTCTTTGTCAGATGGAATTCTACCTAATCTACATCTTTGAAGCCTTGAAGCTTCACTCCCTTTGTCCATCTGTACCAAAGATCAGATTGAGTGGTTCCTTTGAGGTATCTCAACACATGTTTAGCTGCCTTCCAATAGAGTTTGGTTGGCTTGACCATTTATTGACTAAGTTGGTTGTCTGCAAAACATATGTTCGATCGTGTGTTCACCAAATACATAAGTGAACCCATAAGTTTCCTATAAATAGTAGCCTCCACTACTTCACTTGAAGTAGCATCTTCCTTCCTCCAATTTCCTGCAAAAGGAGTCTCCATGGGTTTGCTTCTCTCCATGTGGAACTTCTTCAGTATCTCATTGGCATACTTGCCCTGAGAGACAAACATTTCCTCATCTATTTGCCATACTTCCATACCAAGGAAATAACGCATGAGCCCCAGTTCCTTCATCTCAAATTATCTTGCAAGATTTTACCAGCTTCTCATCACCTGTTATAATTAAATCATCGACATATAATAGTGTAATACACAATTTACCTTCAACCACAATATGGTAAAGTTTTTCATTTGCTTCACTTTTGGTGAAGCCCAACCTAGTGAAATAACTGTCAATCCTAGTGTACCAAGCATGGGGTGCTTGTTTCAATCCATACAATGCTCACTTGAATCTTCACACATGTGACTCTATGTTGAAGGTATCAAATCCTTCCGGCTACTCAATGTACACCTCCTCCTCAATCACTCCATTAAGGAATGTTGTCTTCACATCCATATGATGTATCTTACATCCCATCTATGCTGGAAGTGCTATAATATATTTGATTGAAGAGTACCTTACTACTAGAGCAAAGGTATCCTCATAATCAATTCCCTCCACGTAAGAGAACCCTCTTGCAACAAATATGGCCTTGTGTTTCTCCACATTCCCATCTGCTGCTTTCTTTACCTTGTAAATCCATCTGGAACTCACCACTGACATGTATGCTTGTCTTGGGACTACTTCCCAAACATTTTTTCTGATAATGGAGTCATACTCCTCTACTATGGCATCAACCCATACTGGTTACTGCACTTCTTCCTCCAATGAGGATGGCTCAATCTCTACACTCTGGCTCATCAGAACCATGTAGCCAGTGGACCAATCTGGTGACCTCCTCTTCCTGCGTTGTGATGTGGGTTCTCCCACATTCTCTCTAGCATCAGGCATCAATCTGTCAACCTCTCTGGTGCACTTCCTTCCATCTCTAGAAGTCTCTGCATGAGTGGGTTCTTCCACTATCCACTCCTCTGCATGTGGCTTCTCCACATCATCTTGAGGTTCTTCCTTTGGAGCTAAAAGCTCCTCATCTATATATAACTGAAGCTCCCTCTCAAGGGAACATCTCATGGCCTTCTCTTCATCAAAATTCACATATCTACAAATCACTATCATCCTGTGAGGTGGAAGGTACACTTGATATTTGTGAGGTGTATCAGTGTACCCCAAAAATATGCCCAAATTAGTTATTGATTCTATCCTTTTCCTTGCATCCTTAGTAACATGACAATAAACTGATGAACCAAAGATCTTGAAATGTGCCACATCTAGTTTATTACTTGAAAAATCTTCTTCTGGTGTACTCATCCTGAGAACCCAATGAGGACTCCTGTTTTACACATATACAACTGTGTTTCATGCTTCATCCCACAAGTGTAATGGTAGGCCCTAATAATGTAACATCACCCATGCAACTCCCACAATACTTATGTTCTTCCTTTCACCCCATTACGTTGTGGGTCATGGGGTGCTATTAATTCCCATTGAATGCCTTATAATGCACATAAGTTCTTGAATCCATTTGACACATATTATCCACCGTTATTTTTCTTGAGAGCCTTCACTTTCCTGCCAATGTCTTTCTCAGTGAGTGCTTTAACTTCACAAAATTTAGAGAAATTCTAATCTTTCTTCTGCATGAAGAAAATACAACACATGTGAGAAATCTTTTACAAATATTACACAATACCCATGCTTGGCCATGAAGGTTGTCGAGAAGGGTCCACACACATATGAGTGAACTCTTTCAAGGATTGCTTGTGCTCGAATGTCCTTATCATGAAAGGTGGAATTGGTTTACTTCCCCAATGTACATCCTTTGTATGTATCTCTCTACTCTAGTGCACCCTTGGGAAGTCTTGCAGAAATCTGTTGCATGATCTTCAAGCTCTGTGGTGCAAGTGGTCCAATTTTCTATGCCACAACTCACCAATGTCTAGGTTCTCCACATTCTCTGCTTTTGTGCTCAAAGAAGCACAATCTTCTACATCTAATTTGTAGATGTTCTTCACTTGAACCTCGATCCACTTCACTTGTCCTGAGACTATGTGATGAATGAAATCCTTTTCTTTTCTAAATATCAAATCATAGCCATGATCCTCCAACATAGAAACTAGAATCAAATTCTTCTTTAGACCTAGAACATACATGACATATTTTAATGTGAGAGGAGAACTAGACTACCTCTAAAAATTAAAAGTATCGATGTCGATCACACTATACCTTCCATCATATCCCATTTTGATGTGCAATTGGAGGTTCTTCTCCTCCAAGTCATTGAATAATTCTTTGTTGTCGGTCATATGGAATGAGGCTCCACTATCCGGATACCACACACTACCCATCACCGATGTCACCATGCAAGTGATGAGGGTGAAAACCAACTCTAATTGTAAAGCAAGAGCTTCACCTTCCGCTCCTCTTGAGGGCTTCTTGTCAACATTCTTGTGTGGACACTTTGTGACATAGTCTCCCAGCTCGTGATAGTGAAAACATCTAATCTTTGACAAGTCCTTCTTCTTACTGCCCTAACTGGAATCTAATTTGGAATGGGATGAATTCCCTTTCCCTTTATTTTCCTTTCCGTCTAAGGCACAATTCTCCTCATCATCATGCTTGGATGACGATCCATCCCTGGTGTTCTGCCAAATCTCTTATTACACCAAGTCAGACCACAGACGCTCTCACTCTGGTAGCTTCTCCCTCCCATTTACCAAACCTTGGAAGTTATGTCACCTCTTGGGAAGGCCTAGAAGTGCTAGGCTAGCCTGATCATCTTCAACAACAGTAACGCCAACACTTTCAATCTCATCCCGACATTCGGTAAACTTGGTCAAGTACATTGGTATTGTGTTGCCCTTCTCCATCTTGATTTTTCTGAGCTTGTCCTTCAGTGCCAGCTTCCTGTGGTCACTGTTGTTTTGAAACAAGTTTGTCAAGGCCTTCCACATTACATATCAAGTCTCCTTACCATGGAGATTTGAGACAATATGATCTTGAACTCCTTTTAAGATAATCCTTCCCGCCTTTGCAACACATTTTCTCCACTTTGCCAGATCTTGAGCATTAGTTGTCGGAGGCTTAGGAATATATTTGTCTATGAATTCCTTAAGCTCATTCTCTTCCATTAATGCCTCCATTAATGCCTCCATATTGTCCTTCCAAAAAATATAGTTCGAACTACCCTCAAGGGAATATTCGAGTCTCAATCCATAGAACGACATCTTGCTTACTTTGAAGAATGATACTGCAAATTAGATTTTGTTGGAAAATGTAACTATGTTCAGTCTTCAATAATGTACTTGAGTCATTATGTAATCTACTTGTCAAAAGAAGAAATAAAATTATTATTATTATTATTATTGTGACTTGTTAAAGCATGTGTTTCATGCTTGGGTCATCATGTTTTAGGTCAAAGTCCCCATTAAGGACATCAAGGATTTATTTTGAGTCTATAGATTTGCTGTACATTTAAAGAGACCCTTGGGTTTTTGAATCGTGTAAAAGGGTTAAGTATTAAGTCAAATATGAATTTTGTAACTTCCAATCATGTTGACCTAGAAGAAAATCAAGTCATCCTAAGGGCCCTATTTGACCCCACAAGAAGCCTATAAAAGGAAGAATATCAAATTCATTTGTAGCATCATTCTCTCATCAAGCTCTAATTCTCTTGTTTATGTAGATTATCTTCCAGATACATCACATTAGGTTTCTTTTTTTGATCGACGTTTCAAGCTAGCAATGGTGGTTCACCTTCAGGACGTGAAAGATTGAACCACGGTTGCTGGTTCGAAACATCGATCAAAAAAAGAAACCTAATGTGATGTATCCGGAAGATAATCTACATAATCATGAAACTCGTAGAAACCTCAAAGACAAAATTATCTTGTTGTTGGGCAGAAGTGCGAAGTTTTCTTGTAGATGGGAAAAGATGTGAAATCTGTTGCTGAGAAGCCAAAGTGAATGTGAGTTTGGGAAGTCTAAGCATAAAGGTAAAATCAAAAATTTTGTGCCTCTTTCTCTATGTTTCGTGTTCTTTATTGGGAAAACAAAGTCTCCTAAGTTTCACTATTACCGAAAGCTGCCAGTTTTTTGTGAGCTGCTGCCCTAGTCAAAGTTGATGGAAAGAGGTCGAAATTTTGGGAGGATGACTTGGTGTGGAGGGAAGGTCTGGTCTTGGTCTAGGGTGAAGAATCTCAAAGAATAATATTGAAAGGAAGAATTATCTTGACTGGGTTTTCCCCTCGAGGGGAGTTTTTCCCTAGCATGTTCCTACATTTGTTGTCTATTGTTTTATGTACTGTTTCTTTTGGTAATTGCTTGATGAACTAAAGAAAGAAGATATAAATAATCTTAATAATAAGAAATATCATAAGTAATTATCAAGATCAAGAAAATATTTACAACCTTTCTGATTTTCTAACAGATTTCACTTGCAAAAGACAAACTCGTATTCCCATCTTCTAGAGTGATTTCTACTTTGATACCATGTAGAAATTCCTTGTAGATTCAAACTGCTAATTTTAATTTACTAAAATAATATACTTTTTTTTTGTGTAAATAAGCTTTTGTATTAACAATAGGAGACTATGTTACAAAACTTATGCTGTTGCAGATCCAAGGGCAGCTTAACAACATTCGTCAAAAGGGTAAACCGGCACACCACGCAGGGCGGCAGCACAAAACAAAACTCCACACAGGCACACCACACAGGGCGGCAAGGAAAATGACCACAGTAGGAACCGGCGCACCGCGGAGGGCCGCCAAGTCAGAGAACCAAAAATTGAAACGGCCCACCACGCAGGGCGACCACGAGGAAATAGCACGATAACCAGTAAACTGAGATCTAGGGGGCCTATGATGCCCAGAGAAGAGAGCTGAGTACATGGCGAAAAAGAAAACAGAGAGCACCAAAACCTGGAAGGAGAGTGACCGAGGATGAAAAAGGGAACGAAGGCCGCAACCCTCAGCGAAGGGTCTGCCCCTGCTGCGGCTGGTGGCTGGGCCCCTGCTTTGGAGTGTCTTTCGGAGGAACACCAGAAGTCTCCCCAAAGAGACCCTCAGAGTTAGCCACATTCTTCATAAGCTTGATGAGCACCATGAGCTTTTTACTAATGTAATCTGCTTGCTGGTCAAGTGAAGATAATTTAAACTCTATACTTTCGACAACGCACATATGATCATGCTCCATCGTGTCCATTTGACGCTTAAGCTTCTGGACTCTTTCATCTTGCTCCTCCTGCGCTGTCAGAACCTTCGCCAACATGGTTTTCATTCTCCAAGCCTCAGCTTGGGTTCTGACAAACTGTGTTGCCCGAGTGTAGGTGGTGCCTGGGTCCTGCAGCCAACTGACCTCCCTCTCCAACTGTTGGTCAGATAACTTAGCTTCCTCCTCCTTGACGCTGCTTTCTAATTCTCCCAACTTCCGCTTGTTGCGCTGCGAGGTCTGTGTCTCATACATTTCCTAGGCGTGAAGAAGGTCCTTTATAGCTGCCTGGTTGCGACAGCCTTCACCTTTCATGGTGTGGGAGCCTACCATGGTTATACCCTACACTGTGTTGGCAGTGCACAACCTTTTCACCTTGCAATACGATAAAACAGTGCTTTCCCAATTTGCCAAGGACGTAGTTATATAGCCGGGCGCCTGAAGATGTTTGGAGGGGGGGATTAGGAGGGAGGGCCACTTGCCAGTCTTGTCGTGATTATTACCGCGAGAAGACTAAAATAATATACTTGCATATACTCTACACATCAACGTAAAAAATTAAATGATTGGGAAATCATGAAGCATACAAGAGAAAGAATTCAATCAACACATTACACAATGATTTCTTGGGGAAAGCCACAACCAAATCTCTGAACTATCTCTATCTATTTCACTGCTTCCTAGACAAGTCCAGGCCAATACTTAACCAAATTTTGGCTAACCCAAGTCCCTATTCCCTTGCGTTGTTTCCTTTGGAATTAACCCCCTATTAATTAGGGAAATTCCTCAATATGAATTATGCAATCCTCAAAGGCCTTCCTCTGACTGAAAGCACCACTTTTTCAATTCATATGATTATACAACTGATAGTACACTTTCCCTGAACTCCAATATCAACTTGGTAACTCTCATATCTGACATGCATGATTTATTTATGAGTGAATCATTAGTTAACTGGTTGAACACATGAAGCAAGACCCCCACTGTATGACCTCCTACTAGTTCCCCCATCAATTGGAACTAGTTTAACTGATTTTAGATCAGTTAAAGTAAATTAATTAATTACAACTCAAAATAAACTCAACCATGGCTCCTATAATGTAGGAGACACTCTACATGACTCAAGTTATATCCTCAACTCAAATTAACTGAACCAGCTAAGTAAATTTAACTTAGTTAACTCATATAAGTTGTCATGTGATGTGGAAATACATTTTTATTCATAATTTAATTCAAGGACAAAATTAAATTATGATTTTCTTGTTGCATTTTCAACAATTTCCTCTTTTTAGCTATGGAAGTTAGCATAATTGTAATGGTTTTGGTACAAGAATATGATATAGGAGACATTCACCATATCTATTACTTGAGTCAAAACTTGTCTGACATTGACTCCAAGTATTCACACGTTGAAAAGTTAGCTTTGGTAGCTATCCAAGTTGTTTGGAAGTTTCACCACTACATATTTCTTTGGAGGACTACTGTAGTTCTTGATTGCAACCCAATGAATTAAATTTTGTCACGTTAATTGATGGGGGGAAATGAATCAAAATGGATTGTCATCCTTCAAGGGTTTGATTTTGAATTCATTAAGTCCAAATCAAAGAAATCTCTAGTCTTCATTGAAATAATTTGCGACCTTCTCTCACCTAAATGAGAATTGTCCATTGATTATTCTATTCCAGACGGAACTTTGTTTCTAATTGATTCTTTTGATCCTTGGTATGGAGATATTATCATTTATGAGCAAACCCAAACTTTCCAGCCTGATACTAATGGATCTGATCAACATCGAATCCGATACTAGTCTCGCTAATACATCATAATTGGTGACACTTTGTACCATCGTGGTGTTGATTCAATTTTTCGATGTTGTCTTACTCATGAGGAGGCTAAGAAAGCCTTAAATGACTGTCGTGCTGGTGAATGTAGTGGACATATGTTTGGTTATGCGACCGCCCAAAATATTTTGTGTGCTAGTTATTTCTGGTCGACCATGTTTCGAGATTGTATTTCAGCAATATAGAAATATCACGCATGTCATATTATAATAAGAAATCCTGTGCTCCACCTGCTCAAGTTATTTCCGTTGACCCATTTTCCAAATGGGGCGTTGACTTTATGACCTGTAACCCTCATTCGACTGGGGGGCATGGCTACATTATTGTTGTTGTAGACTACTTTACCAAATGGGCAAAAGTGATAGCTACATATGATAACACCAACAAAACTACTGCATTATTCCTTTTTAACCATGTCATTTCCAGATTTGATGTGCCTTGATCTATTGTTACATACCATGGCAAACATTTTTTAAATTACATGATGTCTAAACTTACTACCAAGTTGGGCCTTCAGCATGATAGCTCAGATCCTTATTAGCCATAAGCTAATGGGCAAGTAGAAGCCATTAACAAGGTTTAGAAAATGATGCTCCAATGCATGGTAGGGATTCATAAGATGAATTAGCCAACCATTCCTTTTTTTTCTTTATGGGCATACTGAACATCTCTCCAAACAATGATTGGATGCACACCCTTTCAATTGGTGTATGGTATAGAAGAAGTTCTCCCAATTCAATGTGAGATTCCATCCTTAAAGTTAGCCATAGAGATTCTTCTTGCAACTTTCATAGAAGAACGCTTTTTACATCTGGCTCACCTAGATAAGATCCGTCCTGATGCCAAAATGGCCAACAAGGCTCACAAAAAACATGTCAAAGCACACTTCGACTAGATTGTTAAACCCCGTGCCTTCTTGGAAGGTGACCTAGTCCTTTTATACAACCAAGAAGCCAACAATTTAGGAGTTGGGAAGTTCGAACCATTATGGTTAGGTCCATATATAGTTAAACGTGTACTAGCAAAAGTGGCCTATGAACTGGTTGACTTTGACATAATCCCTTTGGCACAACCCAGAAATGGGTTGTACTTGAAAAAATACTATGCCTAGTTTACCTTTGCATAGCCACTGTGTACATATTGCATAAGTGTATTAAGTGTGTTTGCTTCAAAATTTTCTACCGTCTCTGTTAATCTTGAATTAAATTTTAATTACAGATGTCAGTGTCACCTCAGCCATATGTTGGTTATGCTGATGGCGCTAGTCATAGTACTCAGAACCTTTCTTTTGCAACATGGAAAATTTATGCTCCTGATGAAAAGTTAGTGGGTCTATAAGGAATTTTTATCAGTCATTCAACTAATAATGTTGTTGAGTATAGCACAGTGCTTGAATTTTTATTTGATGCTATTTCACGTGGTATTTTCTATTTACTTTTCAAAATTGACTCACAACTTGTGATACAACGTTTAAATAACGTATATTCAGTCTAAAGTCCAACTTTATTACACTTTTTTTAAGGGTTTTCCTCTTAGAACGATGTTTTGATTACATTCAATATCAACATATTCCTATACATTAAATGCATTAACTTATTCATTAGCCAATGATGTTTTAGATAGACCTTTGCAAAACATGCAAATAATTCAATCAACATCACACATTGAACAAGAGAATAGAGAAAATAGGAAACATTGATAGATAATTGTATATAGAGTTTGGTTTTACAAAAAATGTGTCTGAGACACATATGGCCACATGACCTATAATATCAAAATGCATGTAGACAAAATATGGCTCAAATTCCTCCTAGTTGACTAATCCCGATGATGATCAGGATAACACAAAACCGTGTGGGAAACTTTGCACAACAATCGAATGATTCGCTCTGGTACTTTAATAGTGTAACATTGTTGTCACATAGGGATCTCATTAATCCTAGTCTCTAGCACGCTAAGGGTAAAAACCTCAACATGACACTCAAAATCGGCAAGAGTCTCAGTTATGTTGGGATCCTCCATCTCCCGCTCCGCCCCTACAACAACTCCAATTAGTGCAAGTTTTGGATGTCCCTATCGTTGAAGATACAATGAGCCTACTAGTCATACACGTCCAATATCTACATGTGAAACTAATAGTTAGTCTCTAATACATTAAAAACACAAAAAATGGTAAAATACAAAAAACCAAAAAAGAACATTCAAAATGACATTGTCTTACGTATATCACCCCATTGCTCACCTTCAGGTAAAACGAGCTATGGGTCTACTCAGAAATCAACTCCAATATAACATATGGATAGTCCTCAATTATGATAATTTTTACCCGCACCCATTGAAATAAAGTAGGGGAAAATCTCATCACAGGTGCACCCCCATGACAAGACATGATATCTACCGATTTCCTCATCCCTAGACCCTAGGTCTCAGAAGCTCGCAAGAAATCCACTAAGGATAGAGTAATGGTATCCTCTCCAGAGAAAAAGAAATCAAAATAGAACCATACCCAAATTTCTTCAATCACCCATCATTTTCTCTAATGATCTACTCCTTTAGGTTAGCCAATACCCCTTGACTCCAGCTAAAGACAAAAGGTTCTATGCACTCCAATACATATTGTATTTAGGACTTGGTAGCCAAATGAAAAGAGACACTGCCAACTAACTGAGTAGCGGTGAGGAGGATCATCCTAAGAGGAATCTGAATGACATATTTGATATCTATCTTCTGATCATTTGTTGCTTGAGAATGAGGCCTACAATGAGTGGTTATGTAGTCCTTCATAGTATCACCACCTCTTCTCATGCCAGATAGTGAGATAGGATCTCCTCTCTAGGATACACCTGTCAAGATATATAATTATATATATATATATATATATTATATATATATAATATATATATATATATAATATATAATCCACCTCTATTGTGACAGTATCTGCTCTGATCCTAAAAAATTGTCCCTAAATATCCCATGCCCTGACGAAATATTCCAGTAAATCAAGCTGGGCTCTCATGCCTAGAATCCATAAGAACTTAAGAAGCCCACAATTCTTTAAGGATCATAATGTTGTCGAGTCATTTGCAACATCTAAATCTTGAGACTTATGTTCTCTCTTCTTCGATGAATAGTTGCAAAATCACAAGAAAAACACTTCGAATCAGTCTTGTGCAAAACTTTAAGAGAAATCTAACTCAAAAACATAAACCTTTTTTTCAAACTGCGGCCATCGTGCGTGCCTTTTAATGGATAGAGCGAATCATCACACATTTCCTTCCTAGCAGGTCCCTTGGCTCACTCTTCCTAGTGTAGATCAAATAGACCTAACACACCTTTTGATACAAAAAGGGTGTGATGGGCCTAGGGCGGAATTTTGGACCCTAAATCACCGAGAACTCTCAAAAATTTGTATCAAATGAAAAATAAAAACCATGAAAAAGGAGAGAAATGATATATCTTTTACCTGGAACTGACGATGCTAGAAATGGTCCACTGGATTGGCTGCAATCACCTACTAAATTTTGAGGCTAAAATACACCCATAGCTCACTCACAAGAAGTAAAAATGAAAATGGTAAATAAATGTTTTTGCTTTTCACTATTTATGGTCAATCAATTATTATTTTAATATATTTTTGCCTAATTTTTACCATATGTCATATATTTTTAGTCGTTTTGTGGTTTTCTAAGTAGGTTAATAGTTAATTAAAGGATGTAATGCGAATTTAAAGATTGAATATATGTCATTTTGATGAAATAGAACACTTTTATCACTTTTTCAAGCTATGTAAGCCTATGAAAAAGGAACCCCTTGGAGTCCTCTTTCAACTCTTTTCCAAACTCCCAAAATATGAAAATATTGTCGAGAATTTGTCTTTTTGAACTCGTCAAAGTAAATGAAAAGGTGTCTGCTCAGTATAAGTTTAACCCTTTTCTAGACTAAGATAGACTATTTACGAAAAGGGAATATTTTAGTCGAACGTGACTAAAAGGTTCTCCTGATTTTTATGCCTTTTCAGACTCAAGAGGCTAAATTTATGAAAAGGAACCTTCGGAGTTTTATTTTTTCCTCTTCTTAAAACTCTCAAAAAATGTAAAATAAGTTGAGTTACACCTTCATTAGACTCATAAATTATCAAACAATGTTTGACTCCTTGAACTTGATAGGACCGAATCACTCCTTCTTACGGTTTGTTAAAAATACTCAGAAGGATTCATATGAAGGATGAACTTATATATCAAGTATATGTTATCCTCCTCAATCTTGTCAAAAATAAAGAGGTACTAGCTAGAAATGGTTGGGAAATTGGGAAAATAGGGTTTTTTACCTTTTAACGGCAACAAGTTGCTCTTGAACATGACACTCTTTCACTTCATCTTTGTGTCTACTTTGGGTTGGGGAATCTTCTTTCCTCACTATTGATTACACCTTCATCATGGGTCTTTGAGTCAATGCTGCTAATTCCATTCTGTGTCGTTGATATGTTCAAGAGAAATTCCACCCTCAATTGGCATCCGTTACAATACCTTAAGTCTTATTTCATGTCTGTCGCTCCTAAACCAGCACTGCATCACTATATTTTGTCTCAAAATATAGGTACTTGTTTCATGTTGTTGATGGGGGAATACATCAAGGCCCTCCTACGATGGGTCACTTCAAGTTGACATCAGCAAATTATCTAGGAATTTGACTCAAAAAATCCCTTCAATGCCTTGGAACTTCCATACCTCAACGACAAGTTTGCTCGCTTCCTGCGATGGGTCCTCATCATTGGCTTTCGACCAGAAGATTACGTGTGGCGTTTGACTTCAACTCATTCATTCACACCACATAGATTGTATTGTAGTACCTTGAGAACCATTATCATTATTGGTGGTTTTTCTCACATCTGTTAATGACTTACAACATTGGCCGATAATCAGGTGGTGCCTACCATGTTCGATTCCAACTCATTTATTCACATGGTTAGACTTGTACCATCGAGTGAACAAGGTAGAATACCCCAGATATAGTTTCATCCATCTAAGATGCGATTTCAACATTCATGCAAGATCATCAAATATGATGGCTATGATCATTCAGAAAATCATCCAAGCATGGGTCGGCCACTGTCTGACATAAGTAGACATGACTTTGATTATTGTACATGTAATATTGACTTATATGTTGAGTAAGGATATGCCTGCCTCAACGATAATATCATGATGATTATGTATTGTAACAAGTTATCTCAACCAATCATTGCTTGATCCAGACTTATCACAAGGTAAAGCACTTCAGTCCTCAGCCACTGCTTATGACTTTGTACTTTAGGGGGCAATCTGTTACATGTAATTTTGTTGCATTCATTCAAATGGCATGGCAACTGAATCAATCAACATCCTTGACACCTTGTCATTATCCCTTAAATCCTTAAGCATTGATTCTCCAAAAATTACAAGAATTTTGGGTTTATCAGCTTAAAAACTCATTTTTGGCCCCCACACACCCTACCTTTTAGTCCAATAATGATGGACGCATGTTGTATAATTTAGCACCTACACTGACCAATGCTCTCCTTTGCCGGTGTGATGGTTCTAGAATTTAAGGAAAAATAAAAAAATATTTACAAAATTTCTTCTTTTTGAAGCTTCTAAGGTGTTTTTAACCAATTATTATTGATCAATATCTCAAAATCATATCCTATACTATATGATAGGTCTTATCTCTTATCCCTATAGCTTATCCTCCTTCACATGTGGATCTCAAACCTAGATTGATAAATCCTAAACTACCACTTTTACCATATAAATTCACTACCTCTCATAGAGTCCGGGTTAGACTTTGGAGACTCTTAGCGATGCCTTAATGCTGCTAATTTTACATAAGGATCCATTACCATTCGTGAGTTTTGATTGAAGGCTTTCCTTGTGGCTAAGGATGGACAAGTTTGATGGGATATTCTACACTATCAAAAACTACAAAAAGGGTTGTAATATTCTCCTATATTTCATTAATACAAGAAGCTTTGTTTTCCTATGCTTTGTGTTGTTTTGATGCATATGTATTTCAATGCCCACTTGACTCATTGAATAGATATATTAGTTTATGCTATGGATGTCTTGTAGTTATCTTGTTCGTTGTGAATGTCTTGCTGGTTCCATTTATAGTAATTGGAGTTGGACCTAAAGTATATAAGCCAAGAGAAGAGGAGGACTAGAATTGTACTTAAGGTAGACCTTTCCTCCATTTATTAATTTATCAAAGGAAAACAATGTCCTTTTTGGTTTCTGTTGTTTCTATGTCAGTCACTAGATCTAGGGGATTCACTTTTTACCGCAGAAGAGAATTTTCCATCAAACAAGCCCAATCAAATAAACATCTTTTTTATATGAGTAATAGAGTAGCTACAGAATGCATTTTGGGACATCTGTTTTAGTTTTGTTTGGTTGTGTTATATTCTTTCCACGACTAACCTACGTAGTGAACTGGGGGGTTAGAGGGGGGCAGGGAGCCCCCCTCTACGGGGTCCGGGGCAGCGCCCCAGGAAAAAAATTTTTGGACCCTATATTAGGTTGGGTGAACCTGCCTATGGTTTTCGGTCCATGGTTTTCGACACGATGATTTTCGGTCCATGGTATTGGATGCTTCAGCATGTATAAACATGTATTGTAACATTGAAAGGAAAATAATGAAAAATCAAGCTCGTAGTCCCGGTTTTGGGATCCAGTCAAAAAACCTCTGTGCATATGTGTTTTATGTGTTATGCTCTCGCATTGTTTATTTTCTTTGTTTTAGAATTCGTATGCAGGTAATTTCTGTACAGGGTTAAAACCTAAAAGTTTCTCATCCCAACTGATGGGCACAAAGCCAACAAAAGTCTCTAAATGGCTTCCCAACAAAAAAATATCTAGAATGAAAATATTGGAAGGATCCTGGGAAGTTGTCAAAATGAATTCAAGAATAATAGTCATCCTGCCTGCTAATGAATCAAGAAAATTATTTACTTCTGAAAATTTTAACCAAATATCTAATTCAAATATCTTGAATATCCATCTGAATTCCTCAGGAGTTAGAGGAATTTAGGTCTTCTTCGATGCTAACATAATTTTTCTTGTGTTTGAATCAAAATTGTTTGCACAAAAATAAACAATTTCTCTGAAATCAAACACTTTTGGAACACATTCATCATTTGCCAATACGATAGACCAAATCTTATTTATATTCTTCTCTTCTATTAACAGGTTCATATATCACTCATACACTACCGACCACTGAAATTTTTCATCAACAAGAGCAAGTAAGCTAATCATATCAATGCAAATAACTTCTTTCTTTCCTATGCTATCCATTTGGTACTTTAAAAATGTTCTCTCAATCAGTAATGTTTTCAATGCCATTTGACAATAGATTTATTGATATGCTAAATAATCACCATCTTCTACTATTTGTGTATGAAACTTGTTATACAAGACACTCTCAATAAATAAAAATTCAAGGTACCAAAGATGACGTTTACGGGAAGTAGTGGAAATAAATCTCGAAATTCCAAAACCATCTCCTCCATTTACTTTTCACTTTGATCTTGCTTTATTATCATCAATATATGTACCCTAAGTGTTAGAAATTTATAAAATAAATTAAATGTGTATTCTTTTTTACAATGAAAACTAGCATATAGGTTGTTAATGATAACTCTAACTTGAAACATGTGCAAGGACAACCACAAAGAAATATTGTGGAAAGACGTAAGAAACTATCTCTACTATGAAACAAGTTGATGTTGGGCTGGTACCCATTACTATGTTGATGTCAGTTGGATCCATTTTATAGAAATGAATTTTTGTATGTGGCAACACTTCCCATTCCTGATTATGTGCTGATTCACCGAAAAAATGTCGAAACATCTTACATTTTCCGCAATTGTTTTCATAATTGTTTCTGTAAGCCACAATTCCACACTAATAATGAAAGCTTTTCTAGATTTCTGTACCCTAATGTTATAAAATTTGTCCTGAAATCCTGAAAATATAGAAAATTAAATAGTTATATTAAATGGAGACGAGGAAAACAATCAACAATGTTATATATGAAGCAAGTGCATACCCAAAAATTTAAGTGAGAAAAAAATAATATGTCAATTTCATGTGGAGGTGTTGAGGAATCATTCATTATATGGAGTGTTGAGATGTGGAGGAAGCTTTTGCTATGTGGAGTGTGAAGGAAGCACAATGAAGGTTTCCTTCGCACTTCTATCATCGACACACTGACATATCGCCAAAATAAGTAACAGATGGCAGTATAACACACTAGGCACATATAGAGGGTGCAAAATAAGGGTGGGTGATTAACTGTTGCCACTACTATGTCAATTTGCGCTCGTTTTATTTGATATTCATGAATACAAAATGCATTTGTCATTTTTCATTATGCGTAAAATGAAAATGCACTAGAATCTTTCATGATTCTTCCTCTACATTCCCACACTCCGCATAATGAAAGCTTCTTCCACCATACATGATGCTAATTGGTAATTTTGTGCGTCAATGTTCCTACTGTCGAGTTAATTTTTACTTTGGTCTAAATATTTTCATGTATTTTGTCTCATGTTGAGTGCATTCCAACAACCTTGGAATCCATAGGTTCGAAATCAATTTTTTTTATTTAAAAAATGTAGATGGGTTATCTCATATATATTATTACATTAAGTCATTCAATCCTAGGTCTATCTAGTTCTTTATAAATATTACTCATGAATGAATATAGTGATTGCTTTTCAATGACCTAGAATTTCCATTTTCATTGTGATTCTTCCACACTCCTTAAAATGAAAGCTTCCTCCGCACCTCCTTAATGATGTTAACTAAAACACTATAGCTTAACGATATTTCAACTACAACTTTTAGAAACATTAAAATACTTCTGCCATGGATGAACATAATCCATGATCTCATCATGTGTATTTCTCACTTTGCACAATTGAATCTTCATCTGCACAATGAAGTCTTCCTCGCACTTCTAGATCCCACACAATGATCATTATACAATGAGTCATAATAAATGTTATTAAGCACTTGAACAATGTGATAATTACACGTTGATTAAGCCTTATTTAATTTTTTAATAAACATTAGTTTGCATCGCGAAAGATTGATTAATTTTATGGGACATTTCCCATCTGTCAAAAACCATGGGAATTGACACTTCAGGGACATGCACAAAAAAGAAAGAAATAGAAGATCGCTCTCATACCACTAATCCTATTTTATGAATAACTATGTGGGAGAAGTGTGTAGAGGGGAAATGTACAAAATTTTTGGAAGTGGTGCATAAAGGCTCTCTTGCACATACCCTTCTTTCACACATATTTTATTCTGCACACTTAAAACCTCTGACCTTTGACTCTTGATAATAAAAAAAACATATAATTTGTACCATTAAAATGAAAATAATAATAAATAATTTGTATTTTCGCAAACTTATTCCAATATCAAAAAATAAAATGGTAATTGCGTTGATATGAAGAAACGTAAATTGAAGTACTATCATGTAGTGTAACTTCATAACATAGTGTTTCGACTTAGATTGGATTTCAAAGGTTATAGGTGCTCCAAATAAGTGTATGGAGAGGAAAATGTGGGTGGATATGCAATAGTGAGTATGTGTGGCAAAGGAAAAGAGTAGTGTCACACAAGAATCTGTGAAACCAATTACTACATGGAAGCAAGTCACTTGACAAGCTAAAGTTCGTGCAAAAATAAACAATGTACATAAGTAAATCATCTTCCAACTTAAAGGAATAACTATCATTTGACCCCTCGTGCAATTGCACAAGCATAGAGGAATTTAGTCTTACACCTAATTCATGCATGAAACATAAACATATATTCAAAACTAGTAAATTTGGTTTAAATTGACATTTATTACTGAATTACAAAAAATAAGATCATTATTATCAATAACAAAACATTATTTTTTTTATAAAATCTCAAAGCACATCCTTGAAAACTTATGCAAGGCATTATCTCATAACTCTTCACAGAAATGGGAACAGATTCAAAATTAGGATAGAGTAATCAATCTTTAGATATAAACCAACATTCGATACAATATAAAATCTCAAAGTATATACTCTAAAACTTATGCAAAAACATTGTCTCAAAATTCTCCACAAAACTGGTAAACAAACTCAGAACTAGAATAGAGTAATCAGTATTTATGCTTGAGAAGTATTTAACAGTAACTAACACAATTTTAGTAACAAGAACTGTATTTAGATTCAAATTCCAATCACCATAGCTATGGTTAAAATAAACACTACATATGGAATATATATCTAAGATCCAAAACTATTGTTGGACGTTCATTTTCATTGTGATTAATTATAGAACATTAGATACAATATAAAAGATCAAAAGCATATGCTCATAAAATTATGTTCAATTAATGTTTTTGGACAATGCTACTGAATCTAGAGCTATACAAGTTCATATACAAAACATTATGTGAGAATTCTTCACAAAATTGGTAAATAGTCTCAGTATTAGAACAAAGTAATCATAAATTCATTTTCATTATGATCAATTAAAAAAAATAGGTAACATATAAAATCTCAAAGAAAATTCTCCAAAACATATGTTCAAATAATGTTTTTACATAAAGTCATAGAATTTAGACCTATACAACATCTCATACAAAACATTATATCCTGATACTTAAACCGAAAAAAATAAACACATTTTTCCCTATGGGGACTAGGATTGGACTCCCGTGAGAGGTAATTTTCATTATGATCAATTAGAAAACATTAGGTAATATATAAAATCTCAAAGAAAATTCTCAAAAACATAAGTTCAATAATGATTTTTCACAACATCACAAAATTCAAAACTATACAACATCTCGTCCAAAACGTTATCTCAAAATTGTTTACATAATTGGTAAATAGCCTCAAAATTGGAATATAGAGTAATCAAAATTGGAACAAGGATTGAATATAGAGTCATGGTCCAAAGAATAATCCTTTTGCATAAATCACTTATCAAAATATTGATACTTAAATCACAAAAGTAAATGCATTCACCCCAATGGGGACTAGGATTGGGCTCTCATAAACCATAATGTCAAAAAGATATCTACAACAAAAAAACCTTTAACTGTATCCAATAATTATATTAGTTCACAATAACGTATCCAAAAGACTTGAATAATTACATACTATAAATAGAAAAATGAATGTTCCAAGATTTTAAAACACTTACAATATGTGTAAGCATAGCGTGATTGTTTGACTACAAGCTATCCTTCGAATTCACGATTTATCGAAGGAATTCCTTTAGCTTAGCTTGAATGAAATCTTTCATCAGAGGGGTAATTATCTCTTGTTTGACATGTTAATTTAATATCTTCTCCTCAATATCTGCAACTTCTTCTTGAACTTGTGCAACCAAGGTAGAGTACTCTTCTTTAATAATAACAAAAGTAATTATCCATTTTATAATTTCTTCTATAGTAAAATCAATTATACTATCAAACTTTGTTGCCTTTGGCTATTTTACTAATTTTTCAATATTGAGATTATTGTGTAGGATTTGTGCCTCTTTTCTTGTATCTTCCTTTCATGCTGACATTGTCTTCTTCAACAATTTCTTCAGTATCTATTAACATCTCTTATTTTTTTGTTGGTGAACTATGACTTTCCTTGCTTTTCTCTTTAACTCTTGGAAACAAGTTCCCATACCTAAAAATATCTAGGTGTGCACTAAATACGCCTTTTGGATTAAAGGCTTCAACTGCTTCAACTTCACTTAAGTTAAAAGGATCTAAAGACTCTACAAGATCCATAGTGTGAGCCACAATATTCACAGTGAATTCTCCAACAGTAAATGGGAAATAAATAAATTGTTTCTTTCTTTTTTCATTCAAATATAACTACCTAGAGACAATATTTCCTACAGAATTCAACAACAAAATACCTATCTACAATTTTTTTTGGCAAAAACAATGGCTTATCTTCAAAAACATTAATTCAAATTACCGTATTACTTTCTATTTCTTCATTCACCCCTTCGCCACATAGGAAAACTGGGGCTTGTGCAAATATTCGACAAGTCTCTTGCCAATTATCATGTATTTGAATTGCTTTACAAAGACATCTTGAATTTAAAAAAATAAATTTAAAGAAGTGGTGTGCTTCCACAGTATGGGATGCCCGAACTACATTTGTTCTTGGTTTAAATTTAATTTAGGATTAAAAGGTAAGTCTTCAAAGATGTGGCTTGACACGAGAGATGTTATCAGATATGCCATCATAAATAATCTATTCCTCTTGGATAAATTGACTAACTGAAAAACTCATTCATTGGAAATGACATCAACCCTGTCAAATATATAATTTATTTTATATGAGTGATAAAGAAGATAGAGAATGCATTTGGGACATTCAGTTGGGCGCGGGATCCCCCAAGGGAATTTTTTGGGCTTAAAGCCTAGATTTTTACTAAATCTAATGTAAAGGCTCCGCATTTTGTGGGCATAGAGCGCGAACTTGTAAAAGAGTCATAGGGTTGTCCGCCCTCATTTTTTTAAAAGTAATTTTGGCTTGAGAGATCTACCCATGGTCCTTGGACCATGGGATTGTATAAATAGAGTGAGGCTCTAAGTTGTAAAGGAGGAGAATCAATTGAGAATGAATGATGAAGAATTGAGTCTTATCTAAGTGTAGAGTTGAGTCTTGGGTCATAGAGTAGGAGAAGGCCCTACAGCTGAGTGCGCAGAGGCCTGGTAGTTCGCAGCTGAGTGTGTGGACCCCTGCAGCTGAGTGCGTAGGGAAAGTCAAGTATGTAACCTTTGGAGAAGTAATAAAGAGAAGTTTCATATCATTTCTGTGTATCCTTTCCTATTTTATGCATTGAGTATATTGGGTATGAATTTAAATTTTATGGTTTATATGCATGAACTTATATGATGATGTTGACTAAGAGAATATAAGAAAAAGAATTTGTTTACATGAAGTTAACTAACAGTTATAAGAAGATAAGTAAGATCTGCGATGTAACTTGGGGAATTAGCACAGATTGCTGCCTTAGCAATGCGAAAACATCTCAACCCCTGGTTAGGGTTGTACGAAGGCGATTATAACAAAACGCGAAGGCCTCGCAAGTCAGGGTAGTGTGCAAAGTAACCTACACAAAGGTATTCATAATTCAACTAAACCTTCCGCTCAGACATTTCAAGGGTGCAAAAACTTGGTTCCAGCATCCCCCCATACTACTTTAGGTGAGACCTCAGTCCGCGCTCCGCGGGTTGTTTTCGAAAGGGCCAGTAGTGTAGGGATTTGTTTGGCTGATTAACTCCGAACCTAGGTCAGGCCCCCTCAAGCCAACAAATGGTTCCGTTTTCGGGACAAGAATCTGCATAGATATGTTTGATATCATATCATTGGAATCCAAACAAGAAGGAAATTGAAGGTTTGTTGGATAGGAGAATTCACGAATTCACGATGCAGGAGAACAGGAATCTGCGACTATCAAAGGGAGAGTGGTTAGATTTCTACCTGTACGAAGAGATCCATGAAATCTTCTTCGCATCTTTCCCTACTAAGCTATACAAGTGGATTACAAAGCTAGAAGATAGCCAAGGAAGGTGGAAACTCGACAATCCTATTGTGTGGACCCCATAGTTAGTGCACAGATTGGAAGCATCAGAGGATAAGATCGTGCACGTTGTTAATCATTGGCTTAATTAGATTATAGGAGGATTCATTACTGAGTTCCTGGTAGATACTTTAGTCAACTATAGTGAGGCAGAGAAATGCTTCCTCAAAGGACCACAAGGTAAGTACGTAAAGTCTCAAAATACTTGGATTAAAATGCTATTATGTGAAAAGAGGGTTATGAAATTAACTTGATGTTTGGAGCTATGTGAAGTGGAAAAACCTACAGAAATGAAGGAAGTAAGGAACTAGAGAATAGCCCTTTGATTTCACCTCCATGAGGGGACGAGGAAGATCTTGCGAAGGTCTCTCCGTGAAGTGTGATCTAATTGATAAGGCAAAGGATTCCACGCATACCACCCTCACCCACACCGCCACCAGCTTCATCGCCTTCACCTCCATCTTCACCCATACCACCTCCGCCACCACCGCGAGTCAATATGGCAAGCGTGATAAAGTTGCCTGTGTTCAAGGGAGTTGAAAATGAGGATCTAGACTAGTTTTAGTTCATGATAAGAGTCATATGGGAAGCACAGGGAGTTACAAATGACAATATAAAGAAAGCTACATTGGTTAGCACCCTACAGGACCACACGCTGACTTGGTATATTAAGCATTCTAATGACAATCCAAATGCTGGGATCGAGGATATCCAAACTATGCTAAATAAGGAATTTAGCAAGCCGAAGTCAAAAGCACAGTCGATCATTGGGTTCAAAGAGATCACAATGCTACCAGGCGAGACTCCTTGGGAGTTGGATCAGAGGCTAAAGAGCATAATTTTCAAAGCTAATATGACTTTGATGGATGGACAACACCGCAAATGGTTTATAGCATTGCTAACGCCACATTTGAGGAACATGTTTTCACAGCAGAGGTTAATGACTCAGGCAGAAGCCTTGGAGATCTCGATAAGACTACCTGAGACCCCAATGCAAGATACTAACTTGGGAGTTTAGTAAATCCACGCACAATTAAAAAACTTATTCCTTGAGATGCAGAGCCTGAAAAAGGATAGGACAACTCGATCAGAAGTGTGCAAAGAGGTGTGGTCCATAAAATGCAAGGGTCAGGGTCATGATCAGGACCATTGCTCAGTGTTCGCGAATTACCTCACAGGAGGAGGACCGATTTCGTTAAGACCGGAGGCACAATCAGGACCTAGTGCAGTGCCTGCCTTGTGGTGTGCAATTTTTCAAATAGGAGGGAAACACACTACGGACAACTGCCATTTCTTACAGAAGTATACACAAAATTTACTACGGACAACTGCCATTTCTTACAGAAGTATACACAAAATTTGCAACAATTGTTCTGTAACTTTTGTGGATCAGTGGGACACGATGAGCGCACTTGTAGAAGCTATGAGTTAATGATGGATAGAACTCCCACCTACAAAGTTCAGGCTGAATCCCAGTGATGAGCCCCAAAAATGGACAATTATTTGGGCTCATTCAACCTCCTAAGTTGACTTAATCCACCATTCTCATTTGTTTATTGCATGTTTTTTATTATTTTTATGTTAATAGAGTGAATTTGGTTAGTCATTATGCCAACAAGTCTAATGGGTGCTTTGTGTAGCCTTGTTGGTCAACTTGGAGACAAAATTGAAGGTCTTAATGAGCACTTGGCAGCCAAATTCGTGGGAGAACAAGCTAGAGGATTTGAAGGAAGGTGTCCCCCTCATTTATGGGTCCTTACCTCGAATTCTCCACCATCAGCTCAGAGTTCAAAGGCCACCAAATCAATGAGCACAAGGGCAGCCAAGCAAGTCCAGTTGGACTGCTATTAACTACAAGTCTTGGGCAACCAAGTCCCTAACTTTTAGGAGGACTGTTGGGTCCTCAAATTGTATAAATAAGAAGGCTTGAGACCTCATTTCTGTTAGTCATTTTGGTTAGCTAGTAGTTAGTCATTTTTGGTTAGCTAGTGGTTAGTCATTTTTGTAGCTAGTTAGTCATTTTGTTTTAGCCATTAGTTAGCTAGTTTGTAATTCGATTTGTAGGCCATGGATTAGTTTTTCTTTCAACTCTTTCTCAAGCTCTCCTTGTGGACAGTTTTGATGTAACCTTTCATTCTTGGTTAAT
>APFE030571587.1:79778-90687 GCA_000404065.3 Pinus taeda
GAGTTAGCCATCTATATTATCATTAATCAATATCATTAATCTTTGAGAGAGCCCTCTCAGGTTGAGGAGGCTAATCCTTAGCCAAGAGTCTGGTCTGAAATAGTTACACTAAGATAGTATGAACAGCAGCCTATCAGGGACCTATTTTGGTGATAACAGATTGAACGTGAATGTTTTGCTGAAGTAGACATGGGAGTGCATGGGGAAGCCTACGCTACAATGGTCTCCTATTCAGTTGTGAATGGAGAACCAACAGAAGATAATATCCCTAGGGAGATTGCAGGGAATCAACGTGGATATTGAGGGAGCGAGCACGCTAGCAGACTTTGAGGTGATAGAGATTGTTGATGATAGCAATCCCTACCCCGCACTCTTAGGAATTGGTTGGACCACTAACATGAATGGGGTGATTAATCTGAAGAAGCGCAAGATGATTTTTGAGAAGAAGTCTCTACGCGTAGTTATACCGTTAGACCCTGCTGAGGGATCGTGCTATAAAGAGCTGATGCACAACTATGAAAGTGACGATGATTTGGACTACATCTATGCAATAACCACGCTAGAGAAATATTGGGTAAATCCCACCTCGGATGGATGGATCTGATGGGAGCGCAAAAGCTTCTGTACATTGGATTCTGATGAAGAGATGGAGTGATAGCAGAACCAGTTACACAAGGTAACCAAACTGAACTATAATATGATGACAAGATCGCTGCACTATGTATTGATGGAAGTGAGATATCTCCCTACTTCTGATGGATTAGGTGAGGTAGATGCTTTCTTGGACATATTCGAAAGGGAGGTGCCATAAAAGAAATGTTTGTAGGCCTTGAATTGGGTACTACGCGCTATGCCTGCAAGGTGGTGGGGTATGCACAAAGGGAGCTTTGAAGACTGGCATGCATGTAGGAGGGTGATGCGCTCACAATTTGGGAAACCTATAGTGCGATTGGCTGATAAATACGATGGACGGGATGGTCCACATGCGCATCTGTCCAGGTGGGTGCAAGCATATGGTAAACAACCTGTGTGGATACACATGAATTGTGCATTCGGAAACATGGTCAATAAGCATTTGTTGCGGAGGAAAATGCGCGAACGGTTCCTCAAGTTGGAACAATAGACTGTGGAGAGAACGAGCACACAGATGGTTTTCCACATGGAAGCATTTAACGAAGTGTGTGAAGCACTGAACAAGGTATGTAATGCACAACAAAGTGATTGGGACCTTCGTGTACCAGTAGTCTTATGGGCTTATAGGACAACGTGCAAGAAACTAACGGAACAAACGCCTTCTAGGTTGGCCTATGGAGCGAGCGCTGTAATGCTGATGGAGTATATCATGCCTAGTCTGCGCATAGCAGTGCCCATGGATATGACGGTTCATGGATCCTTGGAATAAGGGATTGCACAGTTAGAAGAGCTCGAAGAAGAACGCTTGGGACCTGATGAAGAGATCCACTAGGGAAATCTTAGGATCCAAGAACTCATGAATGAAAGATTTCGGTTGAGGGGAAAAACCACCATGGGGGGAGAAGAAGTCAAGAAGCTTGAGGAAGGAATAAAGAAGGACTTTCTTGATAAGAAATCCATGGTGATAAAATAGGATGTGCATGATTATGTTGACGAATTTGTGGACTACCACCAAGAGTTGATCAATTTGATGGCTTGGGTTAGACCATATGTTACTAAGGGGATCACAGATGGTGGTGTGATGCAGTTTGTGAAGTCAAGTGGTGAACCCTTCCCAAGAGAAGTAAGCAATAGTAAGTTGAAGCCGTATACAGGTGGCCCATCCATTTAACTAGTAGTAGGAAGCACAGTCTTAGCGCCCTAGGTAGTTGAAATGAGGTGCGGTATTATAAACTACTCTGCCCAGGAGCTGCGCGATGTCAGCACTATGCCCAGGAGCGAAGTGTCACAGGGTCTGCGACAACGTAAGGGTTTCTGCGCTACCTTGTGGGTCAACTGTGAAGTGACCATTACAGTCACTATTCATGATGTGATGCTTGGTTTGAGGCGATATACATTTAAGGCAAACTTTATGGATTAGATTTGGGAAAATCTGTTGCCAAGAGAGCATTAATGGACCAAATTTGGAGGGAATCATCAAATTCGAATTCAAAAGGCATTACAAATTGTAAAGAGTTGCCTAGCAAACGACACTTAGCCATTTGAGAATTGAGCTATTGCGTGCCTAGAGATCTATGAACCCAAATTTGTTTGATTTTTTGAAGCCAAAGGTGTTGTTTGAGCACTTACCTAAGCCATTAAGAGATTTTTGGAACAAAAGTATGACCACACCAGAGGAAGCCATGGATATTGGTGAGATGACTGCTGAAGAGGCCACGTAGGCCATGATGATGGGAGATGCCCCTGAGAGCACTGAGATAGTCACGGAAATCCCTAAATCACTACGCACGTCGAGACCCAAGAAAGATAAGTAGCCCATGGTTCAGTGTGTTTGTCCCCTAGAAACCCACTACGAACTAAACTGACCATGGAAGAAAAGGGAAAAGTGGCTAATGTGGAAACTAATGAGGAGGAGGAAGACCTTGAGGAAATCCTGGCTGAAGAGGAGGAGGACGAAGAAATGGAGGAAGAAACCCATGGTACGGACCCTCTAACCAGGCTACTAGCATATGTTCCTCTCTAAAAAGGGAAAGCAAGGGTACCTAAAGACCTAGATGAGAGAAATACCTCTATACAGACTCTGCTACTACCTAACGATATCGTTTTTGAAGGAGCGCACTTGGGACGGGTGCCAAGTCTAAAGTTTGAAGACTAGGATCTTATGGACCATGAGAAATGCCCACACCTGACAACCTCACAGCTCATGAAGCAAAAGAAAAACACTGTGGTAGGAGTCATAGAGTTAGAGCCGCACAAGTGGTTGCACAGAGTAGAGAAATTCAGGTTGTTAAACCTGCTCTAGGTGCCGCATTACCATCATGCCCTAGTAACTATCTTTGTTATCGGGTAGCTACTCTGCCTAGTGCATGATGTGTGTTTGTGGCTAGAGGAGGCCATCCCCATCACAGACCACCCGATTCATAGAATTAATCGACTCCCTTGTAAGGGGGAGGACCTCGTGGATATTTCGGAGGGTAAGAGCAATGACAAGCCATCACAGAGGCCATGAAGGTGAAATTCAAGTTAGAGAAAAAGAAGAGAGGGTACACAATCTGTAGTATCAACAATAAGGCAGTCAGAGTTGCCACCTACATACTGGCTGGAAAGGTTATTCGAAAGTGCCACGTGGATGAGGTGCCTACGCTGGTGATAGCACTTGTCGCATAGTGCGTGGAGGGGGTCTAGTTTAACTAGTCCGAGTACTTGTGCAAGGAGTTCCTGGAGAATTACTGCGAGGCACAGGGACAGGGGAGACCTTCCACTATGCATGGCTTCTATTGTCCATAGTGTTGGTGGCTTGGGAATTGCCTTAGGACAGCCAGCTTCCCACAATTGTGTGAGATCTTCTGGAGGCAGCAAAGTACGCTTCGCTGTGGGCTACTAAAGACGCACAAAGTATCCGAGACAGTAAGATATTCTAGGTGTTCATGGAGATGAAAATCATAATGGGGATTAACCGCAAGCCATGGTTACTACCCACTGTCTATAATAGTCTACAAAGATTCTAAGAGTTTAAGGCAGAATTCTACCACGTGTGTGCCAGGGCATGTAAGGACCCCATGAAGAAGTGGAATGAGCTCCCGTACCCAGCCATGGACGATGTCATATTCATCGTACTTGAGTCGTGGCTGCCGGAGTGGTGCACTCCAGCCATCTCCACATTGGAAACAGAGAAGTCGATTCCACAAAAGAAGAAGGAGGAGGCGAAACTGCGGATGGCGCAGTTGGCAAAGAAAATAAGAAAAGAGGCAGTAGCAGCAAAGGCACAGGAGGTGCGGGACCTCGCCAAAACAGCAACTAAACAACAGAAGGTAATCGCAAAACAACGACAGGCAGTAGAGAAGGAGCGCAAGGGTCATAAGTCGTTGTCCCTTGAGGAAAAGCCCGAGATAGAAGAAGGTGGTGTGGACCCATAGATAGTGTCTACATAGTTGAAGTGCAGCACCCGAGAGAGTAGGTGGGGCTGCGGAAGAACTCAAAAGCCTTCAAGAATTCTTTCGACCCAATCACCCTCATTGAGGGGGATCTGCATGACATAGAGGAGACGGTGTGCAACATCACTGCGAAGGCCCTCCAGTAGTTCACGGAGAAAAATAAGATGGAATTGGGGTCCCTCTGGGCATAGATACAGGAGTTGCAGATGTGCACTCCTTAGGATGTTACTCTGTCGACTAGCCTCGCAGTAGGAACAGCCGCAGCTGAGGAAATGCTGTGCACCTGCATGACCAATACTATAGTGCTGCTAGAGGGAGCATTGGTTACAGAAAATGAGGCCAACAGGCCTACAGTCAGTGAACTAAAAGGAGTGGGGATCAACATGGCTGTGCTCTCTCGAGAGATTCTCTATGTTCTGCAGGACGGAGAAATTGTAGAACTACGAGCTAGGGAGGGCCGCGCGCTCCAGGTAATTAGTGAGTAGCAAATTAACATGGAGCAAATGAGCCTGTAGCGCGATAAGGTTGTGGCGCAGAACTGGAAGATTATGCAGGTGGTTAAAGAAGCTTGCTAGATGGTCCCTGAGTTGGCCATCCTAGCAGAGGCACGCATCCAGAGGTTACTAGCAGGGGTGCATGAGGTACGAGAAGAAACGCCTAAGGTTCAGCTAGAGCTGAACCTTCAGATAGCTGCACTACAGTTCAAAGCGCAGCCTTCAACTCGACCAGAGGTGAGGGAACAATGCGCCAATGCCATCGCAATGGGAATAGAGGAGATCAACAGTGCAGTGAAGGACTGCACCAAACTTTTGGAAGAGTTGTTTGAGGTCCTCACCACTCTGCAGGAGGACCCAAACATACAACACTTGGAAACAGAGGCACATGAGCTACACAAAAAATATGATGATATAAAAGGGACTGCGCAAACGGTGGCCCTTACACAGAAGCTCACAAGGATGCAACAAGTGAAAGCACTTAAGGAGCAGGTAGATGCGGCACGACACAAGGAAGTGGTTTTGAAGGCATGCGTCCAACCATGGATCAATGAGGCCTTCTTCATTACAACCTTGATCGAAGCCAAGCTCGCGGAGATGTAGGGAATGGAGGTGCATTTGCAAGGAAGCAATTCAGATACCGTGGCCTCTGAATAACGTGTGCAGGAGGTATAACAGGAAGTTGCTCAGTGCGTTGCCGATACTGTAGCAGTTTGGGTAGAGTTCGGAGGTCTTCGTGCGAAGATTTTCACACTGACAAAGTGACTCGAGGGCGAGTCACGATGTTTATGTTGGGGGCCTATTGGGTGCAGGATCCCCTGAGGGAAGTTTTGGGGCTTAAAGCCTAGATTTTGACTAAATTCGATGTAAAGGCTCTGCGTTTTTTGGGCACGGACTGCAAACTTGTAAAAGAGTCATAGGGTTGTTCACCCTCATTTTTGTAAATGTAATGTCCGCTTTAGAGATCTACCCATGGTCCACGGACCATGGGATTGTATAAATAGAGTGAGGCTCTAAGTTGTAAAGGAGGAGAATCAATTAAGAATGAATGATGAAGAATTGAGTCTTATCTAAGTGTAGAGTTGAGTCTTGGGTCATAGAGTAGGAGAAGGCCCTGCAGCTGAGTGTGCAGAGGCCTAGTAGTTTGTAGCTGAGTGCATGGACCCCTGCAGCTGAGTGTGCAGAGGCCTAGTAGTTCGCAGCTGAGTGCATGGACCCCTGCAGCTGAGTGTGCAAAGGCCTAGTAGTTCGTAGCTGAGTGCATGGACCCCTGCAGCTGAGTGTGCAGGGCAAGTCAAGTTTGTAACCTTTGGAGAAGTAATAAAGAGAAGTTTCATATCATTTCTATGTATCCTTTCCTGTTTTATGCATTGAGTATATTGGGTATGAATTGCAATTTTATTGTTTATATACACAAACTTATATGATGATGTTGACTAAGAGAATATAAGACAAAGTATCTGTTTACGTGAAGTTAACTCACAGTTACAAGAAGATAAGTAAGATCTGTGGTGTAACTTAGGGAATTAGCACAAATCATTGCCTTAGCAGCGAAAGCATCTCAGCCCCTGGTTAGGGTTGCACGAAGGCGATTATAACAGATCACAAAGGCCTCGTAGGTCAGGGCAGTGCGCGAAGTAACCTGCATGAAGATATTCATAGTTGGACTAATCTGACCCCTCAGACATCTCAAGGGTGTAGAAACTTGGTTCCAGAATCCCCCCATACTACTTCGAGTGAGACCTCAGTTCGCGCTCTGTGGACTGTTGCTGAAAGGGCTAGTAGTGTAGGTATTTGTTTGGCTAATTAACTCTGAACTTGGGTCAGACCCCCTCAAGCCAACACATTTTCTATAGTTTCTTGGCCCATCGTGTGGTAAACAGAGCAAACATAAGTCCCTAAAAAACTGTGTAAACAAATAAATCTCTAGGAGAGAAAGATCACAAGGAACCTGAGAAGTTGGGGAAATGAATTCTCGAACAATTTCAACCCCACTTGCTTTTGACTTCAGGAAACCATCTGCTTCAGATGGTTTTAGGTACTTATTTAGTTTTGGTAGCTTGAATATCCATATGAATGCCTTGGGATTCAGAGGAATCTTCTTTGCCACTAACATAATTATTGTTCTTGAATCAAAATTGTTTGCGCACAAATAAAAAAATTCTATGAAATCAAATACTTCTGGAGCACATGCAACAGTCACCAATTCACTAGTCCAAATATTGTTGTTGTTTTTCTCTTCCATTGATAGATTCACATAGCATTTATATGCAGTCGAACAATGAAAATTTTCATCGATCTGAGCAAGTGAGTTAATCGTATAAATGCAAATAGCATCTTTCCCTCCTCTGCTAGCCATTTCTACTTTGTACTTAAAAATACGTTGTCAATCAATAACATTCTCAATCTAGTTTAACTGTACATTTCTCAGTTCCCTTCATAATCACCACTTGTTACTATTTCACGTTTGAAAACTGTTACACAGGATACTCTCAATAAATAAAAATTAAATATACCAAAGCCAATGTTTACAGGAAGTAGCGGAAATAAATCTCAAAATTCCAAAACCATCTTGTCCATTTACTCCGCACTTTGCTCCTAATTTAATATCATCGGTATACATGCCATAAGAGACAAAAAATTATGATATAAATTAAATATGAATTCTTTGTGATCATGGAAATTCACTTAAAGACTGTCAACAATAAATGTAAATTGAAAACCATGGAAGGGCAACCATAAGTAAATATTGTGCGAAGACATGCTCAACTACCTCTACCATGAAACAAATTGATGGTTGAGCTAGTTCCCACCGCTATGTTGATGTCAATTCATTCTATTTGATATGAGACTATAAAAAAATCTAAACCAAATTTGATTTATGAATAACTTGACACGTAGTTTTAAAAACTAGGGTGCAAAGCTTATTGTCACAATGCGTTGAAGTCGAGTGTGTGGAGCAAGGAACACAAAATTTCTTCTAGAATATTTAAGCCCAACAAATACATTCCCCTGGCACACCTCCCTCCCACATAATATTATATATTAATCAAATAATGAGTCATTTTCTCTTATTAAAGTTTGTGCATTGAAAATTTTGGTTTACGTGTATATACAACGTTCGTCAATAATTGCAAATTGCTTCACTCACTTATTTGTGAACCATATTTCATATTTACTCAAAATTACACAATCAACTATAGACCTGCTCGATGCTACTTGCCCCAAAATAATGTTTAGTTGAAAAATTAATCCCATTTAAAAGGAGTTCATGAATATATGGAAAAATTATTATGAAAAATTTAATTGTGCGAAAATTTCTCCTTCGCACACTTCCTCTACATAGCTCCCTCCAACAAAACAATACGTATTAATCAATTAATTAGTGATCTTCGCTAGTTAAAGTTTGGGGCAAGAAAATTTTGGTTTACGTGTATCAACCTGCACTTTCACACCTTACACAAAACACTTATGCATCTGTCACGTCTCTCATTAATGTAATAAGGAAGAGGATCCATAATCGATAAACTATAACCATATGTTATCTCAACTCATGGAAAATACTTCAAGGTTTAAGTATACTCACAACATACGAGATCAATAACCACGTTATTTAAGCATTGGTTGTCTTCCACATTCATGATTTCTTGCAAAATTCACATAAGATCACATCTTTCAATTTCCAATATAGCCTGAATGGCATCTCCAACCTATGTTAGCTATCAATAACAAGGAACATCATACTACATTAATGTGAGATAGTTTTATCTCGTTGCCATGCATCACCACTTCCAAATTAGAGATTCCATTCAAACACAATTAAAATGAATATTTGATCTTATGCGATGCCAACTTTGGAGACAAAAGTTTATGCAAGAAAAAAAAAGCTCAAACGATACTCCCAAATTTTAAACACATTCCTTAAATAGAAAATGAACATCATAATCAAAGTGAACAATCAATATTATTTTCACACTCCTCTCTTCCAAATACCATTGATACACAGTCGACTAGTGAAAGTTCCTATACATATGAGAAAACAAGTTAATTGTGTCACTACACATAGCTTCTTTCCTCACTATGCTTTCCATTTATGCTTTGTACTTAAAAATACGTGTTTAATCAATGACGTTCTCAATGTTGTTTAACTAGAGATATCTTGTTTTCCTATATAATCACCACTTGTTACTACTTTGCATATGAAACATGTTAAACATGACACATCATATACACATATGTACCCTAAGTCATAGAAATATACGAAATGAAGTAAATACGATATCTTTGTATCGAAGATTAAGCTGGCATTGAGATATTTTATCGTCCCAATGTATGTCCTCATTAACCAATTTCGTGCTAGCATGGGTATATACGTGTCCCCATCACTTTCACATTTCATAGCACCAATTTTCATGTTCATTTTCAAATATAACTCCTATCCCTCCACAACACATTCAGAAATTGTCATAAAAACATTTCTAATAACCTATGATTAAAATTCACTAGTATATACAATTAATAAAAAACAACTCTACAGGTAAATGTTAGTATTTTTAGCATTCAATTCACTAAATACCTACGTGAACAATTTATCTCCTTGCACATCATTTAGATTGTATGAGTATCAAATTGAATTTACTCTGAAATGTTATGAAATGATAGATTTTCTATGAAACTATCAATAAGCCTTGTAGTTGTAGACTAGCTTCCTAATTGTCTTCTTTCCTTTTCTATGTACTCTTGCTTCAAACTCCACATTCTTTTTCAATAATTCAATTTAATTTATTTGAAATAAAGCTTACCATTCGGAGGCCAAACAAGATCATCTATGGTTGTTCATAATTATGGTTCAATTGACGAAAGTGCTGACATATAGTTGTAGGTATATACTATAACTAGAATTTTTATTAAATCAATATTACTGTGAATTTCCCCTTACAAATTTCCCATGTTCATGATAAATCTTAGGATTTTCATGCCAAATATATCATATAAAATGTTTACAAATTTGTTAAAAAATGTAATGTTTCCAGTTTTCTCATCTTAACCTGTAACAACATCCTCTTGCTATGAAATTCAATATTAATATTGGCTTAAACTTAAACACTAACTAAAATTAAAAAATGTTATTTAATTCATTAGTATGTACTATTATGCAGGACAAAGATATTAAGAAATGCATAGGGAGATACAGAACATTGCGGGAATAAAGTTTTTGTTCCTTTCTCAACACATCCATTCTCTTGCACAACACTTCTTCCTCACACATATTAAAAAAAAAAAAAAAAATATCAATAATAAGTATTTAATTCACAAAATGTAAGATCACAAATGAACATAGTATTCAGAAGCCGTGAATACCAAGATTAGTTTTACCTACTTTGATACAATTATTAAATTATCAAAGCCTTCAAACATAGTCAGGTGGGTAGTTAATCACCATCCTTATTTCACACTTGGTATACACGTACACCAAACTTTCCATGGCCCAAAATTTGATAAACTAAAAAAATTTATTAATCGATTAATATGTACTATCATGCAGGAGACAGGTGTGTGGAAGAAGTTTGCGGAGGGGAAATTTATGAGGAGGGTTGAAACATTGTGGAAGAAAGTTTTTATCCTTGCTCTGCACACCCATTCTTCTGCACACCACCTTTTCTTCACACAAATTAAAAATATACTTCATTTAATATTGCATAATAAGTATTTAATTCACAAATGTGAAATCACAAATGCACATAGTATTTGGGAACATTGAATACCAAGATTCATTGTTTCTAGTTTTTAAACGATTAAAGTCATTGAATGCAATTTTTAAAACCAAACATCAAATCATTGAATCATCATGATATCAAATAAAATGAGCCCACGTCAATCCACCCTTAAGGGGAAATGTATCCAGAGATGCAAAACATTGTGAATTAAAGTTTTTGTTCCTTGCTCTGCACAACCGTTCTCACGCACAATACTCCTTTCTCACACTCATTAAAAAGAGACTTGATTTAATATTGGATATTAAGTTTCTAACTAAAGTTAAAATGATTTCATGTATGCAGAATAAAGTGTCTTATGAACCCTCAGTTCTCATTAACTGATTAATATGTACTATCATTTGGGAGGAGGACCAAAATATTGCAAGAGAAATTTTTTGTTCCTTGCTTCACAGATTCGTTCTCCTGCATAACACTTGTTCTTCACACACATTAAAAATACAATTCATTTAATATTGTGTAATAAGTATTTAATTCATAAATGGACATAGTATTTATAGACAATCATAGACTTCCTAAGCTAGCTTTAAATTCCAGCCAAAATCACCTAAGGCTTAACCGAGGATGGAATAAG
>APFE030571587.1:91025-112273 GCA_000404065.3 Pinus taeda
CCAAAATTATAGTGAGCTCGGGAGGCTTCTCTCCAAGCTTTTTGAGCATAGGAATAAAATCTTAAATCAAAATAATTAATTTATCTTTTTTAGGTCCCATAGACCATTATTTGGTCTCAGCGGACGTTAACCATCATCATCATCATCATCATCACCAAGATTCATTGTTTCTAGTTTTTGAACGATCAAAGGCATTGAACATAGTTTTGAAAACCACATTGAAAAATTGAATCATCCTGATATCAAATAAAACAAGCCAATGTCGATCCACCCTTAAGGGAAAATGTATTTGGAGATGCAAAACATTGCAAATTAAAGTTTATGTTCCTTTCTTCGCACACCCATTGTCATGCACAACACTCATTTCTCAAACACATTAAAAAGACATTTCATTTAATATTGGATACTAATTCTGCACCCCCATTGCTAATTAATTTATTAGTATGCACTATCGTATGGGAAGAAGGTGTGTAGACGGAGGACCAATACATTGCAGAAGAAATTTTATGTTCCTTGTGTCACTCACCTATTCTCCCGCTCAACACTTCTTCTCGCACACATTAAAAAGAGACTTCATTTAATATTACATAATAATTATTTAATTCACAAATGTGAAATCACAAATACATACAATATTTAGGAATCTTGAATAACAAGATTCGTTGTTTCTATTTTTTAAACGATCAAAGTCGTTGAACATAGTTTTGAAAACCACACATCAAATCATTGAATCATCCTGATATCAAATAAAATGAGCCCATGTCAATCCACCCTTAAGGGGAAATGTATTTGAAGAAGAAAATTATTATGAATCAAATTTTATGTTCCTTGCTTTGCACACCCATTGTCCCGCAAAACACTCATTTCTCACACACATTAAAAAAAAACTTCATTTAATATTGGATGATGCTAAGTTTTTGTTTAAAGTTAAAATAGTTTCTTATTTGCAGAATAAAGTTCCCTTTGCACACATGTTCTCCCGCACATACCCCCTCTTCCGCACATCCTTCATTCCGCACAGATTCACAACCCTATGCAATTTTTCTCTTACACAACTAAATTTGTAAAAGTTTAAAATGAAATAAGAGATAAATGCTCTAGTAGTACTTGCATTAGTGTTGGTGTCAGAGCACTAATCAAAGAAACCCCTCCTGCTCACATAAAGGACTTGCTCAGAGCATTCTGTCAACATTAGTGTTAGAGCACTCACCAACAGAATGACCAATTACAAAATTAGCCTCTCTTTTTTTAATGATTTTCCAGGCACTGATGAATACCAAAAATAAAAATCCCTACAACTGGGGAACTATGTCACATTAAGGCTCACTCATCCAATAGAAAATTAGAAATGATATTTCTAGAAATTAGAAAAATATTTTGAAATTATGGGAAACTAAGAATATTCAACATTTTCCCAAAAATTTGGTTAAAATTGCAAATGTTGGAAACAATGTTTAATTATGAGAGGGGTGGTGAATCAATATTAACGCTAATTTAATACTTTTATGCCAACTTATCTTTACTTATTCAAAATTGGCATCCATTATATGAGAGCAATCAACAACATATCATATGCAACAACATAATCAACACATGAACACATGCACCAAGAGCAACATACACATTTGATACAAGGTTTAATGTGGAAACCCTTTTGAGAGAAAAACCACCAAAACTTGTTTTGTTATTGATGTAAAAATAAGAGTACTTACTCTATTACATCAATCTATTTGCGAGACACCACTCACTATAAGTACCAACTCCCTTTGATTGTTTGCTAGCACCAACTCCCTCCTTTTGTAGACACCTGATCAACTTACCAGAAGCACCATGTGAAGCACCAGCTTCACAAATTTGTTGCAAGAACCAACTTGCAACTCCTTGGATTTATGTAAGAACCAACTTGTAGGAGGAACCAACCCCCAATTTTTCTTCAGACACCCACTAAGATGGAAGCACCAACTCCCTATATGCAAGGTTCAACCCACACTCAATAAGGAATTAATGTTCTTTGTACTTGGAATCCATTCTTCCTAATTTCAAATCTGTTCTCCTCTACAGCCTTCAACATTCGACCTTTTGTTCTACTCAACAACAGTCACTCATACATAACTCTCTCTACACTCTCTCCACTCTACAACAATATATACCCACACAAGGCTCTCTACTCTCAACATTCTTCTTCTGCTCAGACACTCTTGGCCTCTTCTTTGCATAGGCACTCTTGAACTCTTCTTTGCATGGGCACTGTTGGCTTCTTCTCTAAAACACAAGCACACTTGGCATCTTCTCAACAATGCTCACACGTAAAGCTCTTCCACACCGCTCTCTCAACAATGTTGCATCCGCCATTGCTCAATTACAATCCTGATTTTTTTTTCTTTTGTTTCAAACTGGTTGATGTTATCTCTGTTGTCAATCACACTCTATCCAAGAGCCTATTCATCATGGATCTCCATGCTACATAAGATAGGTCTACCTGATCAATCTCATCCTGTTGTTGTATTGAAATTTCTTGGCCACTAAAGCTGAATTAATTCAAGGAATGGGAACCTGAGTGTTCTTCCATATTGAGAATTAAATCACATTCAAACTGCAAACTCAAGGATTTCTTCCATTAAAATCTGCATGCACACATAAAATGATTCTCCATTCCAATTATGCTTCTCATTTAACACTGGGAATGGGCTTCTGAGAATTTTTCCATACTAAGAATTAATTCTCAATCAAACTGTATAGAGATCAAAATGCACTTCAACATGGCTTCTATAAGCTTGGTCTAATATCCATTAAATTCCATGAGGCATGCAAGGAATACCAAGAATAGATGTTCTGGATTCAACTACCACCTTTGCAAATCATGTTCCTCTCTATCTCAATCTCCTTCCTTCGACAGTGACCATTGAATCCATTGCAACATTTGTGTAATCGTGGTCCTTGCTACCTTGACTTAATGCTCTCTATAGTTTCCATTACTCTAGTTGCTGACTCATCCATGCCTACATAATCACGTTATGGTGAATGGATAATTTGGTGCATCTCCCAAATATGGTGGAATGTTTCCAGGGTAGTTGTCGACCTATTCATCAAAAGCCCAAAGATTTACATTAACAGTGCTACAAAATCTATTGATTTTGACCTTTATCTCCTTTTACTAGCACCTTTACCTATTTTATACCATAGGACTAGATACTGTGACCATTGGCTCAAACTATAGTTGTTAATATGCTCTATGCCCTTCACAGGCTTAGCTTCTCTATGGAGTTCGCCCTGCTCTTTTACTGGCCAATCAAAGACCCTGTTGGGATGAGATGTCTAACTAACGTGCCCTGGTGCTTACTTCTTGATGCATTCACTTTTCGCACCATTTAAAACCCATCAGGATATTCCTTACGTGATTAGTTGTCCCAGAGGTGTCCTCCCTATGCTTTCATTAGCCAATCAAAGGCCCCATCGAGATGAGTTGTCAGACCAATGTGTCCCAACGCCCATTTCCTGATGCTTCCACTTTTTGCATCTAAAAACTTCATAGGGATCCAACCATTGGGATGACATCATGATTTCTTCATAAACCACATGTGAAACCTACGGATTGGTCGCCAATTGGGCCACCCAAAAATGTCAAATATTCTTGCCATGTGTCTCACGTAAAACCACCTCATGTTGACATCATCTACCACTATCATGTTCTTAGAGCCAATTAACTACTACCATGTGTCCTCTTAGAGAGAAGAGAGAAGGGTCTCGAGACCTTGGTTTTTCACCAATTTTCTTTGTAAAAACTTTAAAGTTCTCTAGGCATTTTCTTTTGAAAAACCACTAGGTTTGAAAATCCAGCTCCAGCACCAATCCTAAGAAGATTGTGGTTTTGGGGTGGGGTTCCCTTGGAGTAGCTCTCTATTGTTGATCTGCATGATCAACTGTGCAGAAAATACCTTTGACACCTCGAGGCATGACAAGACTTCCATCTATGGGGATGTCAGAATGCTACCACATGGTCCAACACCTATCTCCTGATGCTTCCATTTTGTTCCGCTTAAATTTCCTCCAACTCAGCCTTTGCAGGCTTTGTTGTCATTATGGGAACCTCTCAACGCCTTTATCATTGGCTATCACTACCAACCTTACTGCCGTCATGTCCTGACGCTCTGTCGCCCAATGCTTTCACTTTGTAAGCCTTAAGGCTTTGTCAGGGATATATCGCCAGGCTATCTCCATCGAGAAAGGTTTCCAAGTGGTGCCTCTGCTAGCTAATAAAACTACTTCCTGTTACTCTACTAGCACTCCTTTTCAACCTACTCCATTCAACACAATGTTTTACCTTGTGCGCCAAACCTATACTGTCATGGTAACTCCGCATGGTTAGGATTTCAGGTGGGCTCTGCTTATCAACCAATAAAGATGCTTCCTGCTGCTACGTTGTCCATGCCACATTTGCTTAGAACTAATTTTCACTGCTCCACTAAGGTTTTCTGCCAACTCTGTTTGACTGCTAAACTTGGTCACCACTTTGACCCATGGCCACATTTAACTTTACCATCTAACTATGGGGCACCTCAACTTTGATTAGAAATAACTCTTGATCTAGGAGGCCATTTGTAGACTTCCACATACCATTGGAAAGATTTTTCTGAGGATTATCTAGCCATGCCATCTCCAAGATTATTTGAGATGATCTCTTGAGTAAAAATATCCTCCAAAGTATGAAACTACCTACCATCATAGTCATAATTTTATGGCTTCTCCAATAATCTTGCTACTATGATGATTCTCTACAAGATACTGCAACGACCATGAGACTCCCCCTAATCTTGACACGTCAAGCACATTAATCCTAGCCTTGTTACCACCACAACTAGGATAGTGGACATCAAAGCCAACATCTGTTTCCACAAACATCCATGTTATTCTGGTTGACATCAATGCCAACACTCTTTCCAACTGTTAAACAATGTCAATTTCCCAACACATCTCCCAACATGATTGTTGACATTAATGCCAATACACTTGTTACCACTAGCCATCTAGGCAATGATAACTATCCAACAATATCCCTCTTTGGCATTGATGGAAGCATCTCTTCAATTCACTAGATTGATTTTCAGTCCTCATGTTACTTCCATATTTCTTCTTGCACGAGCCACCAATGGATTTCTCCCCTTTGCATATGGCATGAAAAATTACTCTCCCATAATTATCTCCCCATTTGACATCAATGACAAAGGGATATAAGTTTCTTCTTATCTCTCTTACAATCAATGACTAAGGTTCTGACTGCTAATGTGCACTTTACTCTACATACTTTGTCGACAAGGGTTGATATCTTCATGATGGGGCATCAGAAGTATGTCATCCATGCTCAACTACAAACATTATAAACAAATACATCTACAAGAATTAGGCCTTAACAAAACATGTCTTTGAGTCTTCTTGTTGATCCCCCTAAACATATACTTCCTCTTCTTTGACTTTCTCCAGTTTTGAATGCCTTAGGCTACTCGCTGAATTATCTCTATGCCAATGCATCTTTTGTACCATTTAAAGGAAACTGATACCAATTTAAAACTACTCATGGTATTTTTGTTGCTATAAAAATGATCCAATAATGATGCATTTCAGCTTGCTCTTCATCGCTTTTACTACTGTTGAGATTGTACTCAATTCAATTTAGCTTCTTAAACACTTCTCCCCTTGAGATCATACTTCTATAATAGGGATTGTTGCTTAAATAATACCAATTGCACCAAGAAATTGATACAAATTGGATGTTATACTAGGCAACCTCTTATAGCTCTTTCTCACTAAATGTCCACATACATAAAAGGTTACTCCATCTGAACCCAAGAATACCAATTGACATCATGATACCAATTGATAATTAAGGAACATTTGAAGCTTGTACCAATTGTGTTTATGAACACAAGACTCCTAGGAAAAATCAAATTCACAACTTAAATGAAATAAGGATATTTCACCCAAGATGCAAACCTTTCAATTCTTGTGCAATCTTTCTAACTAAGGCTGAAAAATGTTGCCTACTACTAGTACTAAAGAAACTCCCCTTGAGTCAATGCTCTTTGATCTCTTGCAGCACTCCCTTTCATTTGTGTGGGGAAATATCCTTTGGACCTGATATTTTGTGGGATTTTTGTCATTCCACACTTATGTTGCAACACATCTTCTTCCATAACATATAGAACATTGTGTAATCCCCCTAAAATTGTGTTGACTGCACTCCTCCTCTCCCTTTAAATGTTGATACACTTGAAGAAAACCAATCTATTCTTGTAATCAACAAGGGGACACAACCATATATTCAACAATTTGATGCACCTCTCTATCTATTCCTTCTAGCTTCTTACATCTAACTTCTTCGGCCTCTCTTAAGGCCACTCTCTTCCTTTAGTGAAGAGAACCAAAGGATCTACTACCACAAAGTAGATTTTCCTCTTTCTTCTTCTAGACCTTCAATGATTGAGTCCTGATAGGAGAATTTCCTTTTAATTTTATTTTCAAAATATTTTGGTTCTCATATTGGTTGCACAAGTCTGAAACACACTTCTCCTTTGATTTCTCTTTCTTCACCCAAATCTTCTTGTTGCCTATTTTCCTTATAGAGGGGTCCACCACAAGGGTAACAGGATCATTCTTCATGGTTTTCTTTTGATTTCTTTACTTTTTTTGTTTGGCTCTCTTTTTTTTCTCTCCTTGTTCTTGCTTCTTAGCATTTTGTTGCTGTCTTTTCTTATCCTGATGCTGATTCTTTCCTTTTTGTTGTTGTTGTCCAACAACTTATTTTCCTTTGTTGGTGTTGGAATTTCCAATTGCCCTTACATGGGTGGTTGACCCTTCAGCCTTTACATTCTTGGATCTTGGTTTTTCTTTCAAACCCAAACCAACCTTGATGAGAGGGGATCTATACTTAACAAGAATCTCATTCAAAGCCTTTTTTCTCTCCTCAAGCTTCTGATATTGAGACAATTATTTATTTTCCATTTCTAGGTCATGTCTTAATCATACCACTTCATTTTGTAGTCTGTCACAATAATTTTATCCATCTTTTAGCTGATTTGTCAACATGCCATTAAGCTTTCTAGCCTCCTTCTTGTTGAGCATCAATATTGACTATTGTTTTTCTCAACTTTTCATTCTCAAGCTCATAAATTTTTAATTGCTCCTCTAGCTTGAAATTTTCCTCTAATAGGTCCTTAATCTCCTTTAGAGAAGAAATCAGCCTCTTTCTAAAGTAGATCATTTCATTTAGATCCTTCTATTCACAATCAGAGGTGCTAGTTGGGTCACCACAGAGACCTATATTCCTCCTTGTGACCATAGGATCTTCCACGGGTCTGAGAAGTATCCCATATTCATCATTATTAGGGGTACTCTTATTTTCTCCTATGGATGAGCACACTCGATATCTATCTTCTTCCTCTAAGGTACCCTCATTGGCTATTGCTACACATGTAGGTCTATATTCACAACAATTAGATGTACTTATATCTATTTATCAAGAAACTTCACATGAAAATATAGAGGATAAATGACCTATTTTTTTACATTTATCATAGATAAATAACATACATTTTGAGTAGCATGGACTCTCTTCTAAGTCTTCTTCATCATCAAATCGAGAGTGATGGGAAACAAATTCCTTATTGGAAGAAGGATCTTCATTATTTTGATCATTTTTTCTCCAATATGCCTCCTTATTCTTCTTTCTTCTCTTCTTCTAATTATCAGTAGCCTTCACAGATTCAGGCTCATTGCTTGAGAAACAAGGTTGATCAACGTCCTCTGTTATTGCATGACTTTCTCCTACATGTAGATATTTCAATTTTTCCATCATTTCCTTTGTTGACTCACAATGCTTTACTTCATCAACATTTAGCTTTGATATCCCTTCCATGATAATCCTCTTGGATTCTTCATCCCGCTCCCTCTTTTCTCCATTTAATGAGCACCATACATCAACATCCAAAGGCATTAAATATGATTCCATTCTAACCTTATAGAGTATGTACTCTAATCCATTTAAAAATGGAACTCCTTCTGATGTAAGCCAATTTTGATTAGCCATTGTTTCTCTTGGATCTTCCTTCTAGCGGTCAAGCGATTTCTAAAGAAACCATGCTTTGATACCAATTGTTGGACACAATTTTTAATACTAAGAGGGAGGGTGAATCAATATTAAATATAATTTAATACTTTTATTCCAATTTATCTTTACTTATTCAAACTTGGCATCCATTATATGAGATCAATCAACAACATATCATATGCAACAACATAATAAACACATGAGCACATGCACCAAGAGAAGCATACACATTTGACATAGAGGTTTAACTTGGAAACCCTTCCGGGAGAAAAACCACCAAATCTTGTTTTGTTATTGATGTAAAAATAAGAGCACATACTCTATTCAACAATCTATTTGTAAGCCACCACGCATTGGAAGCACCATCTCCCTTTGATTGTTTGCTAGCAACCACTAACAAGAAGCACCAACTCCCTCCTTTTGTAGACACCTATCATCTTACCAAAAGCAACATGTCAAGCACCAACTTCACATATTTGTTGCAAGCACAAACTTGCAACTCCTTGGATTTATGTAAGCGCCAACTTCCAGGAGGCACCAACCACCAAGTTTTCTTTAGAAACCCACTAAGATGGAAGCACCAACTCCCTGTATGCATGATTCAACCCACACTCAATAAGGAACTAATTTTATCTATACTTGGCATCCATTCTACCTGATTTCAACTATGTTCTACTCTATAGCCTTCAACGTTCGGCCTTTTATTCTTCTCAATAGTAGTCACTCATACACAACTCACTCTGCACTCTCTCCACTTTGCAACAACATACACCCACACAATGGTCTATGCTCTCAGCCTTCTTCTTTTTTCTCAAGCACTCTTGACCTCTTCTTGCCATAGGCACCCTCAGCCTCTTCTCTACATATGCATTCTTGGCCTCTTCTCTGCAACACAGACACACTTGGTATCTTCTTATTAGTGCTCACATATAGATCTCTTCCACACCACTCTCTCAACATTACTGCATCCCCCATTACTCAATTGCAACCATGAGTTTTTCTCTTCTGCTACACACTAGTCAATGTTGTCTCTGCTTTAAATCAAACTCTATCCAAGAGTGTATTAATCATGGATCTCCATGTTGCATATGATAGGTCTTCCTGATTAATCCCATCATGTTGTTGCATCGAAATTTCTTGGCCATTGCAGCTAAATTAATTCAAGGGATGGGCACCTGAGTGTTCTTCCATAATGAGAATTAAATCTCAATCAAACTACAGACTCAAGGATTTCTTCCATTAAACTCCACTTGCACACACAAAATGGCTCTTCATTCCAATTTTGCTTCTCTTTTAACACTAGGAATGGGCTCCTGAGCACTTATCCATACTAAGAATTAATTCTTTGTCAAACTGTACAAATATCAAAATGCACTTCATCATGGCTTCTCTAAGCTTGATCTAATCTCCATTACATTCCATGAGACATGCAAGGAATACCAAGCATAGATGTTCTGGAGTCAATTTCCACCTCTACAAATCATGGACCTCTCTGTCTCAGTCTCCCGCCTTCGATAATGGCCATTGAATCCATTGCAAAATTTGTTCAATTGTGATCCTTGCTGCCTTGACTCAGTGCTCTTTTCATTTTCCATTACTCCAGTTGTCAAATCATCCATGCTTGCATAATCACCTAATGGTGAATGGCCGATTTGGTGCACCTACCAAATATGGTGGAATCTTGCCAGAGTAGTTGTTGATCCATTCATCCAAATCCCAAAGGCTTTCCATTAAAAATGCTACCAAATATGTCGATTTTGGCCTTTAGCTCCTTTGGCTGGCACCTTTACATGTTTTACTATCATGGGACCATATGTTGTGACCATTAGCTTAGCCTATAGGTGCTAAGCTACTCTATGCCCTTCGCAGGCTCAGCTATTCCGTGGGGTCTACCCTACACTTTTACTAGCCAATCAAAGGCCCCACTAGGATGAGTTGTTTAATCAACATGTCCCAAGGCTTACTTTGTGATGCATTCAATTTGTGCATCGTTAACAACTCGTCAGGATCTTCCTTATGAGATGAGTTATCCTCATGGGGTCGTACATGTGCTTCTATTTGCCAATCAAAGGCCCTGTCAAGATGAGTTGTTAGATCGACATATCCCAACGCTTCCACTTTTTTCACCTAAAAAAATCACCATGCTCCAACCACCGGGATGACGTCATGCTTCCATCATCAATCCCACATGGCTCCTCTTGATTGGTCACACATGTCACTAGGATTTGGTCCATTAGGCCACCCAAAACCACCAAATATACCTGCCACATGTCCCTTGTACAACCACGTCATGTTGATGTCATTTGCCACCGTCATCTCCTTAGATGCAATCAATTGCTGCCATGCATGTTATCAGAGAGGAGAGAGAAGGGTCTCGAGACCTTGGTTTTTCACCATTTCCTTTGTAAAAACTTTAAAATGTCTAGACCATTTTTTTTTTACAAACCACCAAGTTCCAAAATACGACTTTGGAACCACTCCTACACGAGTTGTGGTTTTGGGGACAGGTGCCCCTGGAGTAGATCTTTGCATTGATTTGTGAGATCAACTATGTGGGAAAACACTCCCAACACCTCAAGGCCTGACAATACTTCCCTGTATAGGGATGTTAGAATGTTGTCATGTGGCCCAGTTCCTATCTCCTGGTGCTTCCATTTTGTTCCACTTAACTTTCCTCCAGGCTAGCCTTTGCAGGCTTTGTTGTCACTGTGGGGACCTCCCAACACCTTTATAGTTGGTTGTCGTTGCCAACCTTATTGCCATCATGTCCCGGTGCCCTATCTCTAGGCACTTTCACTTTGTAATCCTTAGGGATTTGTCAGGGTTATACCATCATGTTATCTTTTCCAGGTGAGGCTATCAAGTGGGGCCTCCACTGACCAATAAAATTGCTTCCCGCTACTCTGCTGGCACTCCACGTCAACCCACTCCATTTATCTTAGTGCTTTAACTTATGTCCCAAACCTATACCGTCAGGGTAACTCCACTGGCTCGGGATGTCAAGTGGGCTCCACCTATCGACCAATAAAAATACTATCCCTTGTTGCTTTATCCATGCCACATCCACCTAGAACTCCTTTTGGCCACTCCACTTGGGTTTTCCACCAACTCTATCTAATTTTCGAACTTGTCACCACTTTGATGCATGGCCACATTTCACTGTGCCATCTAACTTTGGGGCACCTCAACTTTTATTGGAAATAAATACTAATCGAGGAGGACGTTTTTAGACTTCCACATACCATTGGAAATACTTTTATGAGCACTATCTAGTTCTGCCATCTCCAAGGGTATATGAAATGATCTCTTGGGGTAGAATATCCTCCAAAGTATGGGACTCCAAACCATCATAATAATCATTTCATGGCTTCTCCAATAAGAATGCTACTATGATGAATCTCTACATGAGAGTGCAACAACCATGATACTCCCCTTGAGCTTGACACATCAAGCACATTAATGTATCCCAATTACCATCATAGCTAGGCTAGTGGACATCAAACCCAACATTTGTTGCCACAAAAATCCATGCCAATCTGGTTGACATCAATTCCAACACTCTTTCCAATTGTCAGACAATGCCAACTTCCCAACACATCTTCGAGCATGATTGTTGACATCAATGCCAACACACCTTTTTCCACTAGCCATCCAAGTAATGCCAACTGTCCAAAAGCAAAATCTCAGTAAAATAATTGAGAGTCAATGAACTTTGACTGTGAAGTGAGTGTTATAGTCCCTAGCAAGGTAGGGACTAATAAAAGAACTTTATGTTGATCACTTTTTGGTTCACCTTCCCCTATTTGCAACATTTTAATTAAGCTCTTACACTTTTATTTATTTATTTTGAAAATAATCTTCTCAAGTTTTTCAAGTGTTTCCTCTAATTGACTCAGATTAACCAATAAACATCATTGTAATTCAAAAATAGTTCAAAATATATTACATTTAAATTAAAATTGAGTAGCTTGCATTCTTCTTCCTTTGAGACATGCTTCAATCCCACTCATTGTAGTTAGAATTCTTCTTTAATATTCTATCAAGCATTCTCCATTAACAAAATACCAACATAATGAAATACACAAACTATCAAATGTGTCACAAAGTAAATAATTTCAACCTAAAACTATGATAAGCTTCTAAACCAATTTTGGGTTAAGAAATGCATTTTTTATAGGAATGTGGAATGATGCACATGATACAGTAATACACATCAACATGTTTATGTTCGTAGAGAGCATTGTGTAGCTTGAAGCAAAACTATACAAAAGCCTCATATTGAGATTATTGATGTTTTTTGTGCCAAGTAGTGTGCTAGATGGTACAAAATGCATATATATTGTATAACATGCACTGTATAACCCCACATACACAACGGGGGTAGGTTTTGGAATCCGAGTTGAGAAGCACCAAACCATTAACATATTCTATACATTAAAAATGATATTGAGGCAAACAAACACCATAGTCAACAGATACTATAATTCCTCTAAAATACTAATATAGATGCAATATACTAATGGATTAAAGGGAAAATTGAAAGTAATTTGTAGATGTTTTAATGTAAAGTAATTTGTAGATGTTTTAATGTAGGTTTTTTTTAGTGCAAGATAAAATTAAGCACACTAGTGTGTCATGTTAATGACCACACTAGTGAACTCAATATAATAAATTGCAAACATTATTTATAAAAGACTCTTTAAAGTATGTTTGAAATTAGAATGGTACATGCTACCCATATTTATAAAAGACTATTTTAAGAATATAAATACATATTGATTGTTTTTTTGGCTAAAATATAGAAGGGTAAGTGGTAATATCAAATGTTTGATTCTTTAGATTCTTTATTACACATATTTCCAAATCCATTAAGTATCCTTTACTTTTTCATGTGCATTTGAATCACTATGTATCGAATTTTGCAAAATCTTAATTTGAGATTGAATTTGGAAGTGGATGATACTCCATCAACCCAACCTATAAAAAATTATTGTAAGCTCTTGTATAGAAAGCTATTGGAGATAGATGGAAAATGAAAATGGAAAGCCACTTTACACCCTCGTTCTCAACATGCCAATAGTTTTTGGTTATTCAATTTTTTTTTGATAGAAATGCTTATCTTTGTATTAAAGCTAGAAAAAACTAAGGATGGAAAGACTTAATACATTCTTGCTGAGAAAAAAGGAAATTTCAGTGGAAGAATTCCCACGCGAGATTGTTGGTTACTACAAAAAGATCATCTATACCCACTACACTACTTGTATAGCTTCTTACAAATTAGTGGAGGAGTTAAAAATATTTGCAATTCATTGATTATTACATCGATGCTTTGTGGACTATTGATTCTTCTGAGCTATGTCAATTTTCTTGTCCATGCTATATCTTATTGATTGATTGTTCTTCTTCCAGGACTTGAGCGTGAACTTAGTTATTCGATTATGAGTTTTTTGCAAGTTTTCTTTCTAGCAACAAGACTTGATGTTCTAGATACCCAATGCGACTGTGGTGTGCATTGGTAACTTCATGGAGAGAAGATATTTCCTTCTCGATATGTTTCCATTGCTAGTTTTCCTAGTTGAGCAACTCTTTGATTGAGGTTGCATCAACTTGCAGGTTATCGATCTCAGTGTTGAATAATTTCTCACATTTTTCATTCCATCTCTTTTGTATTTCCTTGTTTTGGGCCAACTCATCTTTGAGATTGTCACAATGTTTATATGATGGGTTGGAGGGTCATGACGAATCTATTGTAGAGAACTCATGAGCAATGGGGGATAGAGGGGCGAATGGGATCAAGGGTTGAGGGAAGAAGGATTCTTAGTGAGGAGCAAGATGAGGAATGCAAGCATTGAGGGGATATTAATAAGAGGCTAGCTCGTAAGTTCAAACAATGCAAGTAGCTCGAGAGATAGGAATATTTGTGAAAGATTAAAAGAAGTGATAATAAGTGAAAGATTTCCTGCTCGAATCATCCTTCACGGATGAAAAAATCAATTGAGGGAGGGGGATTTGACCCCTAAGTTTCCCTTTGGTGTCATAGTTACTAATATTTCCAGCTCTAGAGTTTGATGCAAACTTGGGCTCTAAGGGGCGCATGATAAGATCTAGAGATGTTTTGATGTCAATGCACATGATCAAGGGCTATGGATGGTCGAAGTTTCATAATTGATTCTTGCCTCTCCTTAGGATCATTAACATGCTCTATTTTCCCGGTGATCTACAAAAATATTGTTACCTCTTAAGATGCGGTAGAAGGAGACATCCCCCAGATGTGCTAGATAATTTTGGATGCATACTAAGATCTGGCATAGCTCAACATTTTTGGGACTAGTTCCTTTGACTAGTTGATGTATGAGTAAGGTAGAGTCCCAAAAAACAATAGGAGTGTGAATATGGAACTCATCAAGGATGGTGATACCCAAGAGGAGGTCGTAGGCTTCTACCTTGTTGTTCGATTCTTGTCCAAAGCCCCATTCAAATTATGCTCATTCTTCTCGTCCTCTAGATATGATAACTCCCCTTGCTCCTGCTCTCCTAGGATTGTTTTTTGAAGTGCCATCAAAGAAGAGACAAACCTTTTTTTTCTTTTTAAACTAGGCCATGAAATCATGATCGTTCAATATTATTTCTAGTTTAGAAGAAGAGGAGGAATTTTTGGAGGATTGTGGGCGACTTGAGCAGTTTTTTCTAGGAAAAATTGAAACCACTAAGTCTCTACCTCTTATAAGCTTTGAGGGTCCAGTTTATTGCTACCTTTTGAGAGGATGGCTTTAGTTGTGATGCCCCATACTTCAGCAAAGATATTTATTTTCTTTATATTTTTGTAATCAAATATTCTCTTGTTTCTTGCTAGCCATATTCTGATGATCAAAGAAATATGCCTGATTCAATTTAATGTTTGGATAGACTAAGAGGGGTTGGAGCATTGAATTCCAACACATTTGGGAGAAGGGGTAGGACATAAATAAATGATGGATTCTCTGTTAGAAATTATAGAAGGAAAGGCTAAATTTGACTTGTTCCTTAGTCAAATTTAGTAATTTAATTTTCCACATCAGTAGGATGACTTGGATTGTAGTTAACTTGTTTCACATGGCCTTTTCTACTAGTTATCTTAGTAAATTAAATTTATGGGCTAGCATTAGAGTTGTGTGTTATCACTTAGAAAGTTTCTCATGGTTGTAGGAGAGAAGTTTCCAAGGTAACCTTTTCACTCCAACTTACAGATTGAAGGCTAGCCCCTGCAATCTAGAGAGGGCTCTTTCTGACCTTTACAGTGTGGCTAGATATTTAGATAGGTTGTGATAATATATGGTTTGGTTGGGCTTGAAATCAATAGTTCATTGGGTGATGGAGTCAAATAGCTAGGCTTTAGATAAGTTTACCAAGATAACTAGTTGCTTGATCAGGATTGATAAAGTCAAGGTGGATAGCAGATCGTAAACCTCTTTGATTTTCTGCAGATGCATGAAGAAAAATAAGAACAATCCACTACAATAGGTCATACATAGTGAATACTATAATAGCTTTAGAGGATCGAGATGGGAACATTTGAAATCTTAAATTAGAGCATCAAAACCGAGATGAATTCTAAATTTATTTATCTTTTCCAAACATTTAGAAGGAATGCATTTATGAGATTATTTAAGGAAAACTTGAAAAACACAGATAACATACATACTAAAGCCAACTGTCTTGTGAATCTTCATATCACTGGTCAGAATCTACTAATATTAGCAAATGAAATAATTACAGTATTCAAAAACACATAGACAATGACTATATATTTTTAGAAAAACCAAACCTTTCTTCATATTCTTGATGAAATATATAGAAAATACAATAGAGATAAGCTCCTTGAAGTATGGTAGGAATAATTACAAAATATTTACATAATATTTGAAATTTTAATTAACAAAAATCACAAAAACCCTATCATCTTAGCTACTCATATCCTTAATATGATACATAATCCCTGGTCAAAATAGAGCACAAGGCTACTATACGCTCTTGATGCTAGTATCTTGGAAGAATAGCAAGGTTTCTACCACAAGATAGGCTATAGAATGGTCTACTGCATTACAGGCTTGATCTCTGAAGCTAAACTCATGTTCCCTCCTTGTAGCCAATTGATGCATGAACCTAGTAGAAATCATGCCAAAACGGTGTAATTGTCTGCCTTCTTCACTGCTTGCTTTCCTCATGTTGACTTGTACTCCTTTAGCCAAAAAAATATCTGATATCTTACCACTATATAGTCAAAAATAGTTATTACTTGATGATTAACCAAGATTAAATCAAAATGTTAAATATCCATTATGGTTTGGTGCAAAAAAATTAGGGTTCATGCTATACTCTGCCCCTGAAGTCAACTAATCACTTTCCTATGTCTTCTATAACTTGAGCAAGGATATCCAAATTATTTTGACTCTTTGTCACCCTTATGGTAATTTTTTGTGGACTTCTATCAACTTTTAGGGTTTTTCCTTTGTTCTTCTTAGCATACTTTGTTTTTCTCTGTCTTTTTCTGCTTTTTAAAATCTGCCCTACTTTTTCTTCTGCATCAATGATGATAACTGCTTCTTTGATCTTAGGGTTCATCCTAGCTTTGAAATTTAATCTCGATTTATTAGTAGGGAAAGTGTGAGGCATTTTTCCCTGAACCGCAATCTATGTTTTGACTTCCTTGTCCTCTGTTTCAATTCTTTGTTTTCCCTTTTTTCTTTTTGAGGATTTATGTTTTGTTTCTTCCTCTTCTACAATTCTCTATTGGCTTCTAGTCTTCCCTTCATAAAATTCAGCCTCTAGCACTTTCACAGGGACCTCTTCATGTTTTTCAACCTAGTGGTGGTTAGATTCTCCTTGGGTTTCCTGAGCTAAATCTTGAGAAGGAACTTTGTTTTGGCCTCTCTTTGACCTTCTAGGTATAGGTGGGTTTGGGTTCCTTTGTCTCATTTGCATCAATTGTTCTACTTTCTTATTCAACTCATAATTATATAATATATTAATCAGACTGTGATGCCAAATATCATGGGATTGTAGCTCAGGTATTTTCCTTGCCTTAATGCACATTTTCAAAAAACTTCGATGTAGGAAATATGGTAAATTTATTTTTCTAAAACTTGCTAAGTGACAAAGAAACCTCACGTGATATTGGTAATCTTTGGAATACCTGCCTTCACAAGTGAAGAAGGGCTAAATAGTTCTAAGTGTAGCAAAACATTGTGGTTTTAGCCTACTTTGTAGGACCCCGCATCCCAATCTTGATTTTGAAAGTCTTCTTTCAGGAAGAGATTCAAATATACATTCATAAACCTCTGTTTCTTGAACCATCTTTCACCCTCTATTGGTAATCTCGTTGCTTCAGCAATAAACTCCTCCGTGACACGGAACTGTAATGTCCTGACTCTAGCTATGTTTCCATTAAAGGAGAAGATAAAATCATGGCACCATTTGAGGTTATACCCATTAAAATGTTGAAAGACTAGTTCCCAAACTACATCTCTAAAAAGATCAAGCATTTCAGAGTACACTTTGAAGTCCATACCATCTGGTTCAAACCTCTTCAATTCGCTATAATGACCCATTTTCAATGCTCCAAGACATGAAAACACCTTTAACGACCTCTAAATACCCTAACAGAGGACTGCAAGACAACTAGCAACCTTTCTGCACTGGAAAATTGCAAATATAGGTTTGCTGGAAAAACCTGTTTTAATAAAAGTAGAGAAAACTAGGGTTTGGTCTTAAATGACTCAATTGGACTAAAAATGTTGGAAAATGTCATATCATGCAGGTGGAGGACCAAAATTTTACAAATCACCACTTGAGCACTAAAAAAAGATGGGTTAATGGGTCGAAAATCAAGTTTTTTTTTTTTTAAAGCATTATGAAAACGTTTCATAGCACTACACTATGAAAGCATTTTGTAGTGCGAGTCAGATTTTTATTATAGATCAAATCATTAAGAAAATTTTTGCATAGACTTAAGGTTAGGTAAAAGAGTTGTAATGACACATTTCCCTAGGCTTAGGAAACCTTATAATGAATACAATACCTCCCTATACATGATTATGAATTGCAAAATGATAGACCAATATCATTGACTTGAAATGAAGGTGTAAACCTGATGCTAACATTATGCATGTAGTGATTGCTAAAATTTAGCATTATAGTTCAGTTATTATGAGTTGAAATCAATTAACTGAGCTCACGTGATTAATTGAGTTAGTTGAAAGTCAGTGTAATAGTAGAACTAGTTAACTTAGTGATCTCTTAGTTAAACTAGTCAATAAGCTAAAAATAGCCCAAACATGCATGGAATTCGAATTACCTAGCTCGAGTGGAGGAAAATACACATTGTAATTACCAATTGTATACTAGTTGAGTGTACAGGCTTGGAAGCTAAGCTAGTGAATCATTCCTTAGGAATTGCAAAATAAAATAGGAGGAAATTCTTATCTTTTAGGAGATAATTTCCTCAAGGATTTCACAAGGAAATAGGAGCAAGTTAGGGCCTTGAATTGGCTAAGTGTTGACCAAAGTAGGACAATTAGTAGGAGAACAGGATTATAGTGCAAGGTGTGCTTCAAGATTGAAGCAATACATTGTAATAGTTTTTCATTCTCATCTAATTAATGAAAAGTAGCAGAGTGGTTTTTCCCAGCTGGGTTCCCCTATATATCATTGTGTTATTGTGGTTTTGATGGTTGCATGTCATTGCATGTGCTTCCAAATTGTGATTTCCATTTTGCAGAATAGTAGAGAAAATTTCTAATATCTTAATTTCAGTTCAATTTAATCAGTAGTAGCATTTTTATTTTTAATTTATACATGCTACTAGAGAAAAAAATCACATTAGAAACCAATCTATAGAGCCTCTCCTTTAGAGATTTCGATTTACAGATTCAATGAAGTAGTTTTCTTCCATGCGGGAAAATGTCTTTCAACGGATTGAGATTGGAGTATGCCCTGGAGGGAACATCAGATTTCATAGCTTGGAAGGACATGATGGAAGTTTTACTCGATGATAATGGAGTGTTGGAATACACCAAACTGGAATTCCATAACTAGCAACATCTAGTGTAGAAACACTTGCACAATGGAAGAAGGATACCACAAAATCCAACAGGATCATCCTAGAGGGTGTGATAGACCACATAGTCTCGAATTTACATGGCAAAGAGACTCCATTTTCTATGTGGAAGACCCTCACTAAGATTTTCAAAAATAACAGTGATGCTAGGAAATTGGCATTGAGGGACAAGCTCAGAAACTTTTTCATGCAAAAAAATGAAACCATTCCACATTACCTCTCTAGATCCACTTAGTGTCAAGATGAGCTTGGAGGATTTGGAGAAAATATACCCTCTTCAAAACTAGTGAGGCTAACTCTCCTAGGCCCTCCAAAAGCCTGGCACAACTACGAGGACTTTGTAAATGGAAGGGACAATTGCCAAATTGGGAGAGTCTTTGGTTTGATTTGGTGCAAGAAGAAATACAAAGGAACACTATGGATCGAGTAACATTCAAACCTGAGGAGGAAGAGAATTTTCCCTTGGTTGGGAAGGGTAAGAAGGGTAAAGGAAAGAAGTCCTAAGGAAAATTAAAGACCAGCCATAACAATGGCAAGAAGGACCTAAGCAAGATAAAATGTTTTCACTGCCATGAATTTGAGCACTGTACAAAAAGTGTCTACACAAGAAGCCTTAAGGAGGACTAGGAGGTGAAGCACTTACCTCACAATTCGAATTAGACTTCACCCTGATTGCATGCATGGCCAACACTGTAATGGGGAGTATGTGGTATCTAGATTCATGTACCTCATTCCATATGAAAATATGCAAATAATTCTTCAGTAGCCTAGAGGAGAAGGATCTCCAGATGCACATAGAACTTGGGGATGATGGGTGAAATAGTGCCAAAGGAATTGGAACTGTAACCTTTAAGAGGGAGACATTCCCCCATCTTCATATGAAAGATATAATGTATGTACCTGGGATGAAGAAGAACCTGATCTTTGTGGTTGTATTGAAGGATATAGGCTATGATGTTGTTTTCAGTAAGGGGAAAGCATTTCTGATACATGTAGCTACCAAGAAAGTGAAATGGATTGGAGTTAGAGTGAAAAATATCTACAAACTTGAGGCGGAAGCTTATGCTGCAATGAGTAGAAAGGCATAAAGTGTGTAGAGTCGAGATGTTGGATAACTCTGTCATAAGTTCATGGGACACTTACACCATCGAGACTTAGAAATCATGCAGTAGATTACCATTGGTCTCTCGAAATGCACCCTTGACTAGCATCATGTATGCAAGGGATTCACATTAAGGAAATATGTCAAATCGACCTTACAGGGATGATATAATAGAACTAAATCAATCCTGGAATGATTCCACAATGATGTAAGTGGACCATTTTCTACAGCCTCTACAACAAAACACAAGTATTATGCATTTTTTGTTGATGACTTTCCTAGAAAATGTTGGATCTTCTTCTTGCAGAAGAAGGATGAAATTTTCTCAAAATTTGTTTATTTCAAAGCATTTAAAATGGATATTGGTAAAAAATTGAAAGCCCTAAGAAGTGATAATGGAGGAGAATTTGTTTCTAACAGCTTCAAGGACTTTTGTGCCAAAGAGGGGATTAGAAGAGAACATATAACACCCCATAACCTATATAAAAATGAGGTGGCTAAAAGGAAGAATAGAAGCATAGTGGGAGTAGTAAGAGCCATGTTGCATGATCAAGGGCTACCATTACATCTATGGGAAAAATCATGCAACACAACATTTTATTTGCAAAACAGGAGCCCTTGTAGAATACTTGGCATGATCACACCCGAAGAAGCCAAATGTATCTAACTTTCAAATTTTTGGAGATATTTTGTATTGTCATGTCTCCAAGGATAGCAGGAAGAAACTTAATCTTACAACTAAGATGGGAGTCTTTGTAGGATACACAAAGACACCAGATAATTACTAAGTGTATTTTCCCTCACTCGAGGTGACAATAATGAGGCGAGATGTTAAATTTGATGAGGAGAAAGCTATGAGGTTCTATATAGAGTGAGAGTTGAGTAACCCACTGAAGGGGGATCTTCTAGATCCAAAGGAGGAGCCTTAAACAAAGCTTCATAAGGTTGTA
>APFE030571587.1:121579-142373 GCA_000404065.3 Pinus taeda
TATTGGATGCTTCGACATGTATAAATATGTATTGTAACATTGAAAGGAACATAATGAAAAATCAAGCTAGTAGTCTTGGTTTTGAGATCCAGTGGGAAATCTCTGTGTATATGTGTTTTATGTGTTATGCTCTCGCATTTTTACTTTTCCTGTGATTTAGAATTTGTATGCAGGTAATTTCTGTACGGGGTTAAAACCTACAACTAAGCTTTCAAAGATTGCATGATTATCAACTAGCTAGAATTGTAAACTAGTTAAAGGAACCATTTCTCTCATAATTTTTTCCTATAGGTTAGACCTTCAATTTCATGTGAAAAGCATTCAGACTAACCTTTCGATTCTTGCACATTATCTCACCCTTGTATTATTTGATCCTACCCCATTCCTATCCTTGTACCTACTGGTCAGTAGTAGCTTTTGTGGCTACACTAGAAATCTGACTTTACGTAGTCCTAACCTTCTATATGTTAGTTTAGGTGTAGGTTTAGTTTTGTTTTGTTCAACTTTAGTTGTACTTTCTTGCACTGTTTTAGTTTTGCATTATCCTTTTATTTGCATTTGAGTTTTTTTCTTTCGCTCTCTTTGTTTAAGTCTGTACATAAATAATGTTTTATGTGAAAGACATCTCATTTGGCTCTAATGTGATGTGAAAAAAGATTAAAAAAGTGAAATGTAACAACTAAAATCACTTGGTTAACTTTCGATCCCCTTCTTTATTTGGACCTATGTATCTTTAATATTCAATGATGCTTAAATGGAAAATACGACTTATACCGAACAAAATACTTAGTAGATTTATGATGCTCGTATCTATAATAGGATCTTACTTCCTTGAATTGACCTTATATATTGATTTGTTTTAATCATGTCGACTTAGTCAAGTATAGAAGGGAAAGGAGAAAACTTAAGTGAGCAAACTAGTTTCAAAGGTACATATATAAGAGTCTCTACAAAGCAAAGGACAACCTCTCTTGCACATAGAATAAGTTTGGATCTCTTTTTCTCGTGGTAATATAAACACCAATAAAATGCAAAGGAGCATAACATAATAAAATAAATAATGGGTGAAAGAAGAGAAAGGATTCCTACGCAGAGAGGTGAAGCAAGTAACTTTGTCGAGGTATTGAACAGGCCTGCTGGCAATGAAACAATTCTTGTGATTACTTGAAGTGACTCCATTGGGGTATTGAATAATCCTGTTGGAAGAAGATTAACACCATATATGACACCAAAACTTGACTATCATAAAATCATATAACTCATATAATTCTTCTCGCTGATCGAAAAAGTTGAAGCTTGAATAGTACTATGAAGAGTGCTAAGAAAAAAAGAGGAATAAAAGAGACTATATCTATAACTAGGCTTAGTAAGAAAGGTGGGGTGATCTACAAGATGAGACAATACTTCCCAAGAGCTAGACCTTGTGCATAAAGTGAGACCTAGATAGAGAAGCTAGGATTTTTCTAGTGAACCACCAAGTGTTGTAGCTACTACAACCCCCTCCAATTTTTTACCTATATTTAAATTTTGGAGCCACTTAATGTCATTTTAACTATCATTCTAAGTCATTGAGGTCATCCTAGGTCTTATTTATCTAAGTGTTCAAGTCTTCTTATAGAAATCCTAAGTGTCACAACTATTTTCTTTCACATTCCTAGCTCTTGATGCCTTCATAAGTTCACCTCCTTCAAGCAACGATTACACACTTCTTAGAGACACTGGAGAACACTCCCTGCCACTAGGAAAAGCACATTTCCTCTTAATAGTCATTTGTAATCTATAGAAATTCCTTGTAGATTGTATTTTCTTATGTGATATTCTAAAACAAAAGACTTGAATCTACTCTACTCATTAACAGAAACAATTAATGGATCGAGAAATCACGAAGCATACAAGAGAAACAATTCAATTAAAAAATTACACAATGATTTCCTAAAGAAAGCCATAGCTAAAAACCCCTGCTAGTTGTATATTGCATTAGTAAGAAAATATGAGAAGATTACAATGCTTTTCTCAAGCCCGAGAAACCTCTACACTATCTCTATCTATCTCATAAGTTCCTAGACAAGCCTTGGCCAATACCTAACCAATTTTCTACTTGCCCAAGTCCCTATTTCCTTGCGTTTTTTCCTTGGGAATTAGCCCCTATTAATTAGGGAAATTCCTTAATTGGAGTTGTTGAATCCATCATAGGAATTCCGATGATTGCATGCACACTTGTACAATCTGGATGATTATACACCTGATAATACACTGCCCTTGAACTCCAATCTCAACTGGGTAACTATGCACGAGTTATTTATGGTAGAATTATTAGTTAACTGGTTGAACACATGAAGCAACACCCCACTGTTAGACCTCCTACTAGTTCCTCCATTAGTTGGAACTAGTTTAATTGACTTTAACTCAATTAAACTGAAAGAATTAATTACAACTCAAAATAAACTCAACCAGGGCTCCTATAAAGTAGGAGACACTCTACATGACTCAAGTTAGACCCTCAAATTGAATTAACTAAGCCAACTAAGTCAAATTAACTTCGTTAACTCATACAAGTTACCTTGTGATGTGGAATTTAATTCGAGGGAAAATTAAATTAGGATTTTCTTGTTGCATTTTCAACAATCCCTCTCAAAAAGAAAGGGATTATCAGGTACCCCAATCTTGCCTCTATGGAACTTGAATTTTCCTCTTGACAGTACCTTAGTCAATATGTTTTCATCCTGTTCCTCTGTAGGAATGTAATTGAGCAACATGATTCTCCTCTGCTCACAATCTCATAGATGGTGATACTGAATGTCAATATGCTTGGATCGATCCTGAAAAATTGGATTCTTAGAGAATTTGATACAAATCTGATTATCACAGTAAATCAATGTAGGATCTATCTGCTGATCAAATAACCCAACAAGGATGCTCCTTATTCGGTAGCCTCACAAGCTAGTTGACTAGAAACCATGTACTCTACTTCTACTGTACTGAGTGCAATTGATCTCAGCTTCATGCTGTACCAAGAAACTGTTGCTAACCCAATACTGAATATTCTACCTGATGTTCTCTTCCTGTATGATGGAATTCCTACCTAATTTGAATCTTTGAAGCCTTGAAGCTTCACTCCCTCTATCCATTTGTACCAAATACCAAATAGAGTGGTGCCTTTGAGGTATCTGATCCAGGTGGATATTGGTGGCCACCTGCCAGGTCCATCTGGACCCCCATCATTGTCTCTTTCAGCATTTTCAGTTTCCTTAATTGTAGCACAACTTACTATTTTTAGCAGTTTTTCGGGTCCTGAACTTCCGGAGCCGTTTTGAGGCCCTAAATGACTTTTTTTGGGGCATCCAGGGGCAACATGGGTCCATGCAATGGAATGATGTTGCCCGTTCCAACAATGGTAGTTCTCGGATAGATCTTTCTAACGAGCTATCATACGCGTCAAACGGAGATCGTATGCCAAAGTTACACCCCCGGGAAATTGATGTACCAATTTACCCAAAACGGGGCCCACAATTTGGCGTTTCATCTTCTAAGGGTCGGTTTTGGAATGTGAAGGGTTTTCCATTGTTTCTCAATAATAAATAGGCCTTCGAGCCTCATTATAACACAAGTTCAGAATAGTTCAGAGACATGTAGCCGCACATCTCTTCTCAGAGATAAGCTACCATCGTCCTAGCTAGTTTATTTCCAATTCTGGTTGTAAGCATATTTCGGTATTTTCCATTAATGAAATGAAGTATTATTTCCGCTGCATCTCTTTATTTATGGTTATCGCATCTCTGTAATCTATTGCGTTCCTGTTTAAATCCGGATCAATAATGGAGTGTTGGAATACACCAAACTGGAATTCCATAACTAGCAACATCTAGTGTAGAAACACTTGCACAATGGAAGAAGGATACCACAAAATCCAACAGGATCATCCTAGAGGGTGTGATAGACCACATAGTCTCGAATTTACATGGCAAAGAGACTCCATTTTCTATGTGGAAGACCCTCACTAAGATTTTCAAAAATAACAGTGATGCTAGGAAATTGGCATTGAGGGACAAGCTCAGAAACTTTTTCATGCAAAAAAATGAAACCATTCCACATTACCTCTCTAGATCCACTTAGTGTCAAGATGAGCTTGGAGGATTTGGAGAAAATATACCCTCTTCAAAACTAGTGAGGCTAACTCTCCTAGGCCCTCCAAAAGCCTGGCACAACTACGAGGACTTTGTAAATGGAAGGGACAATTGCCAAATTGGGAGAGTCTTTGGTTTGATTTGGTGCAAGAAGAAATACAAAGGAACACTATGGATCGAGTAACATTCAAACCTGAGGAGGAAGAGAATTTTCCCTTGGTTGGGAAGGGTAAGAAGGGTAAAGGAAAGAAGTCCTAAGGAAAATTAAAGACCAGCCATAACAATGGCAAGAAGGACCTAAGCAAGATAAAATGTTTTCACTGCCATGAATTTGAGCACTGTACAAAAAGTGTCTACACAAGAAGCCTTAAGGAGGACTAGGAGGTGAAGCACTTACCTCACAATTCGAATTAGACTTCACCCTGATTGCATGCATGGCCAACACTGTAATGGGGAGTATGTGGTATCTAGATTCATGTACCTCATTCCATATGAAAATATGCAAATAATTCTTCAGTAGCCTAGAGGAGAAGGATCTCCAGATGCACATAGAACTTGGGGATGATGGGTGAAATAGTGCCAAAGGAATTGGAACTGTAACCTTTAAGAGGGAGACATTCCCCCATCTTCATATGAAAGATATAATGTATGTACCTGGGATGAAGAAGAACCTGATCTTTGTGGTTGTATTGAAGGATATAGGCTATGATGTTGTTTTCAGTAAGGGGAAAGCATTTCTGATACATGTAGCTACCAAGAAAGTGAAATGGATTGGAGTTAGAGTGAAAAATATCTACAAACTTGAGGCGGAAGCTTATGCTGCAATGAGTAGAAAGGCATAAAGTGTGTAGAGTCGAGATGTTGGATAACTCTGTCATAAGTTCATGGGACACTTACACCATCGAGACTTAGAAATCATGCAGTAGATTACCATTGGTCTCTCGAAATGCACCCTTGACTAGCATCATGTATGCAAGGGATTCACATTAAGGAAATATGTCAAATCGACCTTACAGGGATGATATAATAGAACTAAATCAATCCTGGAATGATTCCACAATGATGTAAGTGGACCATTTTCTACAGCCTCTACAACAAAACACAAGTATTATGCATTTTTTGTTGATGACTTTCCTAGAAAATGTTGGATCTTCTTCTTGCAGAAGAAGGATGAAATTTTCTCAAAATTTGTTTATTTCAAAGCATTTAAAATGGATATTGGTAAAAAATTGAAAGCCCTAAGAAGTGATAATGGAGGAGAATTTGTTTCTAACAGCTTCAAGGACTTTTGTGCCAAAGAGGGGATTAGAAGAGAACATATAACACCCCATAACCTATATAAAAATGAGGTGGCTAAAAGGAAGAATAGAAGCATAGTGGGAGTAGTAAGAGCCATGTTGCATGATCAAGGGCTACCATTACATCTATGGGAAAAATCATGCAACACAACATTTTATTTGCAAAACAGGAGCCCTTGTAGAATACTTGGCATGATCACACCCGAAGAAGCCAAATGTATCTAACTTTCAAATTTTTGGAGATATTTTGTATTGTCATGTCTCCAAGGATAGCAGGAAGAAACTTAATCTTACAACTAAGATGGGAGTCTTTGTAGGATACACAAAGACACCAGATAATTACTAAGTGTATTTTCCCTCACTCGAGGTGACAATAATGAGGCGAGATGTTAAATTTGATGAGGAGAAAGCTATGAGGTTCTATATAGAGTGAGAGTTGAGTAACCCACTGAAGGGGGATCTTCTAGATCCAAAGGAGGAGCCTTAAACAAAGCTTCATAAGGTTGTAGCTCAACCACATGCAGAGGAGAAGACAAGAGGTCAAGTGGAGGCACCTAATCAACCAAAATCTTCTAGAGAGGGAAAGAAGTGAACCAGTAAGTTGGAATATTGGTATAGTATGAACGGGAGCATGTGGAAGCTCCTACATATCAGCACAGGTAGAGGAGGTCACCAGACATGTACACTAGGTATATGGCTTTCATGATAGAACTCATTGACACATAGCCTTCATCATTTGAGGAAGCAGTTTCTCAACCAGTGTGGGTCTGTTAGGTCCCTACGATACTAGTGATTCCCCCATTACTATTGTCATTGTAGCCCTTGTTGTTATTGTTGTGCCCCTATTGTCCCCATATTGTTATTATTGTTCCCCATAGAAACCCACTATTGTTATTATTGTGCCCTTATATTATTATTGTTATGTCAGTTTTGATTATATTGTGACCCCTTATACTCCTATATATAGAAAGGAGGTTTTTCCATTTGTATCATCAAAGAATTGTTCATTTGTGTAATTTAAAGGAGGTTTCCCCCTCGAAGAGGCTGATTTCTAAGGCATTGATCTTTATTTTCTATCTTTTTGTGAACTGGTTTCATAACAACGTCGATGCCATGGTGGAGGAGTATGACTCCATCATGAAGAAAAATGTATGGGAGGTGGTGCTGAAACTAGAGAAAAACTTAATGGTTGGTTCTAGATGGATCTACAAAGTGAATCATGCAGTTAATGGGAGCATAGAGAAGTTCAAGGCAATATTTGTGGCAAAAGGCTTCTCTTAGGTAGAGGGAGTCGAATATAGGGAAACATTTGCATCAATGGAAAAATATTCCTCTATCAAAACCATTCTAGCACTATCTGCATAGATGGGGTGGAAGATCCATCAAATGGATGTGAAGATTATCTTCCTCAATGGTGTTGTTGAGGAAGAAATTTATATAGAGCGGCGAGAGGGATTTGAGACTTATGACAGGGTGACACATGTGTGTAGACTTAGGAGAGCCATGTATGGTCTCATGTAGGCACCCTAAGCATGGTAGACTTGGATTGAAACATATATAAGTGGATCGGGCTTCACCAAAAGTGAAGTAGATGCCAACCTATATCACATTGTGGTAGATGGCATGTTTCTTATCTTGGTTTTGTATGTTCATGACTTGATACTTATAAGGAATGAGAAGTTGATCCACTCTTGTAAGGAGGACCTTGCAACAAAATTTTAGATGAAGAACATGGGCTTGATGCATTACTTTCTTGGGCTAGAATTATGGTAGGGTGATGGACAGTTGTTTGTGAGTCATGGGAAGTATTCCTCTAAAATATAATTCAAATATTTCACATGGATAACTATAAGCCTATGGACTAAAATCTAGATAAAAATTGGAGGAAGGAGAGTGCCTCTTCAAGAGAGGCAATAGATGCTACCATCTATAGACAACTTGAGGGATCCTTGATGTATCTGGTGAACACAAGGCCCAACATATGCTATGCAGTTAATCAATTGAGTCAATCCATGGTGAAGCCTACCAAGTTGTATTGGAAGGTAGTAAATCACGTGTTGAGGTACCTCAAAGGCACAACCGAGTATGGGTTATGGTACATGAGGATAAAGGGAGTGAAGCTCCAAGAATTCATTACTGCAGATTAGGCAAGGAGTCCATCATACATGAAAAATACTTCAGGTGTTATCTTCAATGTTGGGTCTACAACTATTTCCTGGTACATAGGTCTGTGGCACCCAACTTAGCGGAGGCTTAATACATGGCTGCAAGTCAAGCAACATGTGAGGCTATATGGATGAGGAAAATACTTGTGGGTCTTTGCAATCAAGAGATGGATCGGACAATGATTTATTGTGATAATCAAAGTTGTAGTAAACTCTCTAAGAATCTAGTATTTCATGATAGGTCTAATCACATTGTTATCAGGTACCATTACTTACAATATTATGTGTAGAGGAGAATTATGATGCTACAATACATTCCAACTGAGGATCAGGATGAAAATATCTTGAGAAAATAATTTTCAAGAGGCAAATTCAAATTCCACAGGTGTAGGATAGGGGTTGTGCAAAATCCCTTTATTGCTAAGAGGGAGTGTTAGAAATTGTAGTAAGAAAGGATAAATTTAAATTGTGCCTTAGTCAAATTTAGTAATTCAATTTTCCACATCAGCAAGATGAGTTGGACTGTGGTTAACTTGTGTGACATGGCCCTGTTTACTATTTAGCTCAGTAAATTTGAGTTATAGGCTAGAAGTAGAGATGCACATGTAGGGATTGCTAAAATTTAGCAATCTAATGCAATTATTTTCAGTTGAACTCAATTAATTGAGCTCAAGTAGTTAATTGAATCAGTTGAAGATCAGTTGACAGTTAAACAAGTGAATCATTCCTTGGGAATTGCGTAAGAAAATAGGAGGAAATTTGTATCTTTTAGGAGCTAATTTCCCCAAGGATTGTACAAGGAAATAGGAGAAATATGGGGCCTTGAATTGTCTAAGTGTTGACAAGAGCAGGACAGTCATCAAGAGAACAGGGTTACAGTGCAAGGTGTGCTTCATGATTGAAGAAAGACATTGTAATAGTTTCTCATTCTCATTTGATTAATGAAAAGCAGCTAAGGGGTTTTTCGCAATTGGGTTCCCTTGTAAATGATTGTGTTCTTGTGGTTTTGATGGTTACATGTCCTTATATGTGCTTCTAAATTGTGATTTATATTCTACAGAATAGTAGAGGAAATTTTTAATCTCTTGATTTCAATTCGATTTCATCAATAATAGCAAATTTATATTAATTTATGTCTCTTTTGAGTTCATGCAGAGGGGGCATATAGAAGGGCCCTATATGTCGCGCTTCTTGAGATTATCAATTGTTAGGATCTTTCCCCCGAGGATATTCCATATAAAAGTTTAATATTAGGCATGCTTTCTGATTTCCAGTGTGGCCAAATGGGCTGTTGATTTTTCTCTTCTTGAAGAGTGATGTAGCTACTCTTGATTGTATATTCATTACCTATTAAATTCCACTTGAATTTGTGTTAGTGGGTAATATGGATTGGGGAAGCACCATTTAAATGCTCAATAAGTGAACTCCTTTGATGGTAAATTATATATGGAAGAGGTGGAGGTTTTGAGGCCCTCCATACTAATCCATTTTTTTCCTAAGATGAAACTTATGCCAACTTGGTTATGCCTCTTTCTACAAACCAGTTTCTTAGTTGTTAGAGATCAGGGGGTGGATAGAATTGGTTTGCTTAGAATGTTTTCTTCCCAAATATCTATCTCACTTCCACCCCATAGGATTATAAAAGTGTGTGATTTTATGAGTGGGAGGGCATTTTTACCCAATTTCCAAATTGAAGAACAAGATCTGAGAGGAATCTGGGATTTGAGGAGATGTCGATGTGAGGCATTCAAATCTTTTCCTTCAATGTCATTTTTATACAAATTTGATGTTTCCATGATTATTCTCCATAATATCTTTACTCTTAGGGCTATATTCATAAGTTTGGTTTTCTTGATGTCAATCCCCCCTCTCTTCAGAAGGGACAATGACCTTCTTCCAGCTGAGAAGATTAGCGTTTTTCATGTCTCTCTTACCTCCCTGCCATATAAATTTTCTTAGGAGGAGTTCAATCTAATTTTGGATGTTGGTTAGGGCCTGCAAGATCACATATTTGTAAATGGGGAGGGAATATAATATGGATTTTATTAGGATGACACGACCTGCTAAATTAAAACACTACATCCCCAAATATTGAAGTTTTTTTTTCATCTTATCTATGATGTCTTCTCATACCTCAGCCTTCATGTCTTGCTTGAATATAGGAGTTCATGGATATTTAAAGTGAGTCCATTTATATTTTTAAGGGACTTAAAATATTTGATAGATTCGCTTTAGAGTTTTAGGATAGGTGTTCCATCCATATATATTACTCTTGAGATTGTTGATTAATCCTCCCTGTGATTTAACAAATAGGTCCAGGTTTTTCTTGATTCTTTTAGCCATTGTAGGTGCTGCTCCTCCTATTAATAATGATGATGATAGCGGTTAATGTCCATTGAGACCAAATTGGTCTATCAGACCTATAATTTTCTTCGTTTTTAATGAGGGAAATGAGAGTGTTTTAAGCTTTTTACTCCTCTGTTGTAGTGGATGCCAATGATCATCCCTATTCACATAGGAGGACATAATGGAGAATCAAATTGATTCCAGAAAGAGAAATGATTTTTTTGAGTTCTGAATATCATTATGCATGAAAAAAACTATGCATAAACATATTTAATTCCCAACATAAATAAGAATAAATTGAAACCATTTCACGTAAATTATTATAAAATGGATATACATAACATAAAAAACATAAACAAAGAATCATAAAGACAATTTGTATTATATTCATAAAACATCCTTTCTCAAGATACAACAGTTTAGGAGATATTACTTATATATTGTTAAACCAGTATAGTGAAAAAATTTAGTATTGGGCACAAATGGCCTCATAAATATATAAAGAAATTATAATTACAAAATGGCTTACAACCATGAGAATTTACTTTCATTCAGGAAGAAAAAAATATATCACAAATAGATAAATTTTCTTTAGACATTGCGATCACTCTAGGTGGGATGAGAGACCAAGGGGTTGGAATCTTTGATCTGGTAAAGAACATTGTCAAGCGATTAGTATACTGTATAGGTGACCGTGAACTGGAAACATCGAAGGAAAAAAGGAAATATCTTTTACAGTGTCGAAAATGTTACATGTTACAATAAAAGTATGTAATTACATAATATACAAAAAAAAACCTTTAAAAGTAAAAGAAAAGAAAAAAGGAGGCATGATATTTATATTTACCTCTAATGAAATATGGTTCAATAAATATTTCCATTTTACTTCATAGAAAGCAAATACATGATTAATATAAGTGTAGAAAATTGGGCTATAACTTAGCAAAAGAGAGTAAATTTATAGAACTTAGTATGTATAAAAGAGAACCAGAATATTGAAAACTATACATACATTCTAGACTTTAAAGGCCACTTCAAACATACAAACAAATTACAAAGGATAGAGAGACATTGAAAACCAAGAACTAAATACATATTCTATAGTAAAATAATTAAAATTCAAGAAGATAATCGAATACAAAAGTGCTACGAGAATAATTAAATATTCCAAACCCTAGCATGGTATACAAGATATATGTATAAACATATAGCCGAATATTAAAATACAAAACATAAATTATGGTTCTAAAATATATATATATATATATAATATATATATATATATATATATTTCTGCAAAAACTCTGAATATCATAAATAAGCATATCTACACAAATTTGATTTGTAGATAAGTTATTTAATTTGATGGAAATAATGAATAAATGAATACTCCTTTCAAACTATGAATAACTGCATCGAGAGATAAAATAATTACCAGTAATAATCTTTGAATGAAATAAGTATGTCGTGGTAACGAAGAAACGTAAACATTTGAAAATACCACATGACAATAGTCAATGGAAGCAGTCATTTGCCACAAAGTGCTTAAAAAAATAAAAAAAACCCTAAATTGGAGCTAAGTTGCAGAGTTGCAAAACCCTAGCGGTGACGAAGAAAATGAGCAATCAAACAACGAAAAAAATAGACAGGATAGTGGTCATTGTTTTGCAATTAAAACCCTAAAATCATTACCACCGTTGATTGAGAATGAATTCATAACATCCATTGGTCCAGTGGGTTAGAATGACCTTCATGAAGGTGTCAAAATCGAACATGTATACACATAGAAGAGTCTAGAGAGTAAGTACGCATAACACATTATACACTAAGGTTAAATTTTGAGGACAAGTAGTAAGATTAATTATACCACATTGGAACAACGGATACAAAATTAATGGTAATAGTATATATCTGTCCAAGGTATAATACAATGAAAAATGATCTCACACACATCAAGTGTGAAAGTATATAAGAAAGCAATATACTTTGTTAAAGAAATTCAAATGTATGAGTTTAAAAGTGGTAGGTTAAATTTAAAGGATTATGTTAAGATAAAAAGAAATGAATATTTTGGATAGGAGATATTAAAATTATCTTTTGGAATAAAATATTCAAAAAAAGAAGAGAGATGGTATTAAAAAATTGTGTTGTAGACGAGGTATATTTAGTGGTATGAAAGTTGTAAATTACAATATTGGGCCTTGTATGGGTTCTTGGAATATAATGGGTAGACTTCCAAAGGATCACTTAGAGGTGGTTAAGAACATGATACTGAATTAGGAATGATGGGTGGAGGAACTAGTAATGCAAAAAATCAAGAATATGAGTTGTTGCAAGTAGTGTGTAGCTTGAAGATAGACCTAGATAACATAAAGGCAAATCAAGAAAGGTTGTCTAAAGTGAAAGAAAAATAGGAGGAGATTAATGCTTATCTATTAAGGAAATTATAAGCAGACAAAGTCAATAAGAAAGCAACAAAAACTCATTAAAAGAGAGCTATAAGTGAGACAATAGATCTAACAAATTCCATAACTTCTAGTGGAAGTGAGCCTCATGATTTTTTTAGGGAAGGAGAACAGACTTCTAAGAGTAATGATTCCACATATAGGAAGAAAAAGACTACATCTTAGCTACAAGGAGAGTTCAAAAAGGTTAGGCCTCCTAATTTTGATAGTGAATCTAAAGAAGGATTAGAGAAATGGCTCCTCAATATGTCTAAATACTTTTAGGTATACAATTATCCAAGTAATTTGAAAGCAAGATTGGAAACTTACGAACTAACTGGTAAGGAAACCTTATAGTGGGAAGAGAACAAAGTTGTTAAAAGAAACAGAAGCAAAAAATATGACTTGGAAACTCTTCAGGAAATAATTTAAAAAGAAATATCTAACTGAAAGGTATTTTGATGAAAAAGTTAGAGAGTTTCATGAGTTAAGATTGGGACAGTCTACCATGGATGAGTTTGTCAACAAGTTTATGTGTTTTTTGTGGTATGTGTCATACTTAAAAGAGGAAAAGGCCAAAATACAAAGTTTTTTTAGTTGTTTTTCGATAACCCAAAAAACATGGATAAAACATAAGAAAGGCGAAGCTGTGTTTTACTCAAAATCAGAAGAAAGGTGATGACTCAAAAAGTTGGATGAGAAATTTAGTACTAAGAAAAAGGGGCTCAAGAAACTTGCTTTTCCAAATACTTCCAAAAGTAAATAAGGAGTTGGAATAATGAATAATTTTTTTGCGGAAGTAACAAGATCACCAATTAAATTGTGTGGTGGTAGCGAAAATCACTTGGGAAGAGATTTTCCACAAAATCCAGCAAACAAAAAGGGTATGGTGAATAAACTACAGGAAGATTCAACAATTAATGACATTGCCTATAATATTTTGAGGATTAGTGCAACATTTGAGTGAAGATAAAAAAACCACTAGTCTACAATGGTGGAAGTCTAAGGTAAAAAAATTTAACAGAAAGTTTCAGTGTTAATAGACCTTGGATCTACATTAAGTTACATTTCCCTTGCTACAATTGAGAAGTGTGAACTTAGGAAGGAAAAACAAGGTAAACCTTGGTTAGTACAAATAGGCATAAGAACAAAAAGGAAAGTAACTAAAATCAACAAAAAAATTTATTGAATTTACATGGAATGAACACTCAATTGAGTCTAAATGTTTTACCTTTGAGGTTATACAGTGTGCTAATTGGAATGGACTAGATAGAATCTCATAAAATAATTATGAATTTCTTATAGAAATATTTCACCTGTGTTAATGATAATGGAGAGGACTGCATAGGAAAGGGAGTGCCAAAATTTGTTTCAGTGAGGCAAATTTTGGCCTTACAACTGAAGAAATGTGCTTGCAAAGGATGTCAAATGTATAATGTTCAGGTTGAGGATTTAGTTGAAAAAAAACAAAAAACATATTTAGAAGACTACCCTATTTTATAATAGTACAAATATGTCTTTCCCGAGGAGATACAAGGATTTCCTCCAAGAAGATATATAGATTTCACTATTGATCTCATTCCTAGAGTTGATATGGTGTCCAAAGCTCCATATAGGATGAGTATCCTTGAGTTAATGGAATTGAAAATTCAATTACAAGAGTTGTTGGATAAGAAGTACATAAGGCCTAGTGTGTCTCATTGGGGTGCACCATTTTATTTGTCAAAAATAAAGATGGGACAATGAGGCTTTGTAATGACTATAAGCTGCTACAGAAAATAACCATTAAAAATAAATACCCTTTATCCCAAATTAATGACTTCTTTGATCAAGTTCAAGAAGCATCAATCTTTTCAAAAATCAATCTAAGGTCAAGATATCATCAAATAAGAATCAAGGACAAAGATATACATAAAACAACATTTAGGACAAGATATGGACACTATGAATTTGTAGTGTTTCCATTTGGACTCACTACTGCACCAACAACTTTCATATGCTTGACGAATAGTGTATTCAGTCCTTTTCTTGAAAAAAATTTCATAGTATTTAGATATGATATTCTAGTTTACTCTAAGAGTAAGGAAGACCATGATCAACACTTGTAGATTTTTCTTCAAACACTTAGAGAGAATGAGATATATGTTATGTTATTGCGCATTCTATCAAGAACATATTCAATATTTGGGGCATATAGTGTCTAAAGAAGGGATTTTTGTGGATCTGTAAAGGATTAAAGCCATTATTGAGTGGCCAATTCCTAAAGATGTAGATGATGTTAGGAAATTTATGGGGATTTCAAGTTACTATAGAAGGTTTATAGAGGGATTTTGTAGATTGACCTATCCTATTAATTCCTTGCAAAAGAAGGGAACAAAATTTGAATGGATTCAAAAGTGTCAAGATAGCTTTGATAACTTAAATAAATTAATATCCACTGGTCCCATCTTAAACTAGTTGGCTCCAATAAATAATTTTTGTGTGCACAAATGGTTGTAAAGAACAATTGGGAGGTGTTTTGATGTAAGAGGGTCATGTAATCAGTGATGAGTCCAAAAAGATAAAGGACCATGAAATGAATTATGCTACATGTGATTTGGAATTGGAAACCATAATACATGCCTTAAAAATGTGGAGACATTACCTGAATGAAAGAAAATTTTAGTTAAGAACAGATAATGTTAGCCTTCAGTATATTTTTGACTAGCCAAACCTAAAATCTAGGCAAGCCAAATGGTTAGCATTTCTTAGTGAGTATGTGATGCAGGAGCATGAGACTTGGAGGGAAAAGGCTTCAAACTTATTCCAAAAATACAAAAAAATCTACAAGCAAAGGAGTGGGATCCTTTAGCCATCGATTTCCATTTTTTTCTAGCTAAGCATAGAGCTAGAATCTAGGGTTAAATCATGATGTAATAAGTGTTAATTGGTTAGCTGTAGTGGAGATTCTCAAGGAGAATACCTCACGAAATAGATAGGATTAGTTAGCTGTAGTGGATATTCTCAAGGAGAATACCTCGTAGAATAGATAGGATTAATAAATCTTAGCCACTGTATTAGGATTTGGTTGTTAAGACGAACCAATATTTATGTAACTTTCATGCTATTGTAAAGGGATTTTGACTGAATGGTTTTATCTCATATTGCTTAAGGAAAGAGGAGGATATCTCTGTGTATTGGTCGATCCTAGAGGCATTGTGATCTCTGAAACCCTTTATGTGCATATGAACATCTATTTATCAGTTAAATGTTGAATTTATGTGTATGTTTTGCATTCATGCATCACTTTCTTTTAAGTCTTTATAACAGTGGTTCAGCCTAGTTTTCCAGTTAATACTCTGATAAGAGTCGGTTTGAGTGTTTTTCCTTCCTATCAGCGTGCTATGTTTCCAATTTATGCATCGTTTTAGTCCCACAAGCTAAATTCCTATTTACACTAAGAAACAACGGAAAACATAGTTCGAATTTGGAATCCAGACTTGAAATCTTATAAAGCGTGACTTATATCCATATCGGGTCCGTAAGCACTATCGCATCGCATTGCTTCAATGGAGAGGAACCGGGGTTATTGAACCACCGAAATCTTATATTGCGATACAACCGGATCCGAAATATTATAGAGGAGGATTTAAAATCTATCGGGTCCGCGAAGCGTTATCGCATCACATTGTTATGTGAAAAGGGAATGTTGAACCTACCGATTGTGATCATCGATAAGCATTATAGTTATATCACATCGGGGAATCACTGATAGAAAAGTGACGATAGTCTTATTGCATTTCTTATGGAATAAACCCCACTGATAGTGTATTTGCATGTTAACACCTTCCTTTGGGAAAAACAATGTCGATAGTGTATTTATGCATAATTGCATTGTTGCCATTTCCAACGGTGTTGATAGTGTATGATGTAATTCCTATGGAATTACAACACCGATAGTGCTAAAAAGGGACTCTGTTATGAAATTGCACTTGATAACAAGGGTTGGGCCGATTAAGGGAAAAGGATTGGTAATAGTGGCTAAAAAGGGGAAAATTTATAAAACAATTAGTTTAGAATAGATGACTGATACTCCAGTTGGGATTGAAGAAGAGAGTTAGCCATAATTATAGGAAATTGTATCAAGGTTTGAATGTTTGTCCATATCACCTGCACCCAGGCTACCATTAGTGGTATCAGAGCAACCTATTGACACTAAATTGAATCTCAAAATCAAGAGAAGGAAATCTAATATGGCTTTCAGAGTTGGAAGAGGATGAGGATGTGGTAGAAGAGGTCGACTAGTTGAAAATGCTAAGGTGATGGAAGCTATGAAACAGATGCAGACTAGATTGGAAGCATTAACAACAGGGAGAAATATAGATGATGGGGGTGTTAGTGAGCTTGAGGTTGAAGCTGAAGGAGAGGAGGAAACTATAGTAGTTTGCCCTGAGATGAGGTTCTTCCAATCAGTGTTGAGATCCACAGCTAGGCCAAAGACTGAGGTTTCAATATATGAAGGAGGATTGAATCCAAAAGAATTGATAGATTGGATTAATGGCATGGAGAAATTCTTTGATTATGAAGAAACAGAATATGAGAAGAAAGTAAATTTTGCTGTCACCAAGCTAAAACGACATGCAACACTTTGGTGGGATGGAGTGTAGGTAGAAAGAAAGAGTCTTAACAAGAAACCAATTATAAATTAGAATAGGATGGTAGCAAAGCTAAGAGGTAAGTTTCTACCAAGTAATTATCAACAAACCTTGTTCAAACAGATGCAGAATCTTAGATAGAGGTCTATGACTGTGAGAATATACAGAATAATTCTGTAAGGTAAGCATAAGAGCTGGAAAAAATCGGGATATAGATGAGAAGGTGGCTAGATATGTGAATGGTCTTAGGATGGACCTTCAAGATGAGATAAGCATACTGTCTCCTAAAATGGTAGAAGAAGCTTATCAGATGGTATTGAAAGCTGAAGAAAAACTCATAAGGAAGAATTCTGTCAGAGGAAGAGGTACTTTCCGAGGAAAAGGAAGTCAAGGTGGTAGAGGAAGATCTACAACACCTAAATATGGAGCTAGCATCAACTCAAACCAGCATGCACCCATAGGAGGTGACGCAAGTGTCAGAGGGAGTTTTTCTAGAGGAAGAGGAAGAGAAGTAAGATGTTACATATGTAACAAACTGGGACATAGAGCTTTTGAGTGAACAAAGAATGTAGGAACAAGTCAGAGGAATGTAATTGTTGCTCAAGTTGAGGAAGAAGCAGTCGCAGTGACAGAAGAAGAAAATGTACCAGAGAGGGGAGAATCTTTGGTAGTCAATAAAGTTTTGCTCAAGCCAGCAAAGGAGATAGTTGAACCATCACAAAGAAAGACTTTGTTCAGAACAATGTGTAAGGTTCAAGGGAAATGTTGTCAGATGATCATTGATAATGGTAGCACTGATAATTTGGTCTCTACAGAAGTGGTGGAGAAATTGAAGTTGAAGACAATGAAACATCCAACAACTTACAAGGTGTCATGGTTACAAAAGGGATATTAGTTTTTAGTGAAAGAACAGTGTGAAGTGGAGTTGCAGTTGGGCAAATATAAGGATAAAATTGTATGTGATGTGATGCCCATGGATTTGTGTCACATATTGCTTGGAAGACCTTGGCAATATGCAAGAGGAGCTATGCATGATGGTAAAAGAAACACCTACAAGTTTGGTATAGAAGAGGATGCATCAGGAAAGAAGACTGACCCAAAAACTCTATTACTAGGAGGAAAGAAATATTTGTAGTAGATTGAAGAGAATGAGGTAAATTTTGCTGTAATTTGCAAGCCTAAGGTAATAATGACTTCTACTAAGTTTATGATTTACCCATTGAAATTCAAGAAATGTTGGACAACTATTGTGATATCATTGTTGATGATTTGCCTAATGAGTTACCACCCATTAGAAGAATTAGCCATCATATAGATTTGATTCCTGGAGAAAATCTACCAAACAAAGCAGCTTACAGAATGACTCCCACAGAAAATGAAGAGGTTAGAAAGTAGGTTCAGGAACTGCTTGACAAAGGACTGATAAGAGAAAGCTTGAGTCCTTGTGCAGTACCAACAGTGTTGAGTCCAAATAAATATGGAGGCTAGAGAATGTGTACTGATTCAAGAGCCATCAATAAAATCACAATCAGGTACAGATTTCCTTTACCTAGAATTGAAGATTTTATGGATTGTTTAAGTGGAGCAAAGTATTTTACAAAACTAGATCTTAAGAGTAGGTATCATCAGATAAGGATAAGAAAAGGGGATGAGTGGAAAACTACTTTTAAGACAAATGAAGGATTGTATGAGTGGAGAGTAATGCCTTTTGGGTTTTCAAATGCACCAAGTACGTTTATGAGACTCATGAATGAAGTTCTTAAAGAGTTTATTGGTAAATTTGTAATAGTATATCTAGACGATATATTAGTTTACAGCAGGTCTAAGGAGGAGCACATGAGACATCTGAATTATGTCTTACAAAGGTTACAGTAAGAGAAATTATTGTTGAATTTGAACAAATGTTCATTCATGAAAGAGGAATTAGTGTATTTGGGCTTTGTTGTTTCTTCTGAAGGATTGAAAATGGATCTAGAGAAGATCAAGGAAATAATGGAGTGGTCTTCACCTAAAAGTGTTTTTGAGGTAAGAAGTTTTCATGGTCTTGCTAGTTTTTATAGAAAATTCATAAGGAATTTTAGTAAGATCAATGCTCCTATTATTGAAACCATAAAGAAGGATAAATTTCCATTTAGATGGACTGCTAGAGCAGAAAAAAAATTCAGTTGTTGAAGAAGAAGATCACTGGAAAACCTATTTTGGCTCTACCTGATTTTAGTAAACCTTTCCAAGTGAAATGTGATTCCAGTAGAGAAGCTATTGGAGGTGTTTTAAGTTAGGAAAACAAACCTATAGCTTATTTTAGTGAAAAGTTGAATGATTCAAAGAAGATGCATTTTTCTTATGATAAAGAGTTTTATGCAGTTGTGCAGTCACTGAAGAAGTGGAGATATTATCCAATGTCAAAGGAGTTCATACTTTATTCAGATAACCATGCACTGCGGTATATTATGTAGTAGCCAAAGCTTAACTAGAAACATGCTAAATGGGTAGAGTATCTTTAGGGTTTCCATTTTTTTTTTTTAAGCACATAAATGGCTAATCAAACAAAGTTGCAGATGCTTTAAGTAGGAGAAATACATTACTTCTAGAGAGTCAAATTCAAGTGTTGGGTTTTGATTTTCTTAAAGAATTGTATGAGACAGATTTAGATTTTAAAGAGGCATTTGAAGCTTGTAAAAATCATGTTTTGATGGATAGGAATAAATGGTTGGATTATTTCTTACAAGATGGATTGTTGTTTAAGAGAAATCAACTGTGCATACCAAACTATTCTATGAGGGAGAACTTAATCAAAGATAAACATAGTGGTGGACTTGCAGGACATTTTGGTATAGATAAGACTTATGTGTTGGGTTGTGTTATATTGTTTCCACGACTAAGCTACGTAGTGAACTGGGGGGTTAGAGGGGGGCGGGTAGCCCCCCTCTACGGGGTTCGGGGCAGCGCCTCGAGAAAATTTTTTTTTGGACCCTATATTAGGTTGGGCGAACCTACCTATGGTTCTCGGTCCATGGTTTTGGACGCGATGGTTTTCGGTCCATGGTATTGGATGCTTTGGTATGTATAAATATGTATTGTAACATTGAAAGGAATATAATGAAAATCAAGCTGGTAGTCTCGGTTTTGGGATCCAGCGAGAAATCTCTGTGTATATGTGTTTTATGTGTTATGCTCTCGCATTTTTATTTTTTTCCTGTGATTTAGAATTCGTATGCAGGTAATTTCTTACGGTGAGTTAAAACCTACATTTGTTATCAGAGCTATTTTGGGCTTCAGGGATGCCTTTGTTTGCTGAGGGGTTCGCTCAGGCCTGGTAGACCCTGTTCCAATGGGAGATCCTGCAAATCGTTCTCGGTGTGTGAAAAGAGGGTAGCAGAACGAAAGATAGAGATTGAGAAGTTCACTGGTCAGAGTTTTGAGTTGTGGAAACTCAAGATGGAGGATCTGTTGGTGGATAAAGATTAGTGGATCGCGGTAGATCCGGGTACTAAACCAATGGGAGTGACCGATGGAGAATGGAAGAAGTTGGATCGGAAGGCAAAGAGCACAATACGATTGTGTGTCTCAGATTCAGTATTGTTAAATGTATCAAGGAAAGCTACGACGAAGGCTCTATGGGACAAGCTAGGGACTTTGTACCAATCTAAGTCTCTAGTGAATAAACTATTCCTGCGGAAAAAGCTGTATAACCTGAGGATGAAAGATGGAGACTCGGTGACAGAGCATCTGAATGCGTTTAATACTTGGTAAGTCAGTTATCATCTGTTGATATTAAAATTT
>APFE030571588.1:0-25033 GCA_000404065.3 Pinus taeda
CCCGGTTTTGGGATCCAGTGGGAAATCTTTGTGTATATGTGTTTTATGTGTTATGCTCTTGCATTTTTATTTTTTCCTGTGATTTAGAATTTGTATGCAGGTAATTTCTGTACGAGATTAAAAACCTATAGAACACATGGTTAATCAAGAATTGTTCTATTACATCCATCTCTTCTAACAGTTTCATTTCATCAGCAACCTGCATAAACATATCTTCTAAAGGTTGTTCATCACCTGCATACATGCACAAATCATTAGTTTCAAAAATACTAGGCTCCTTTTTCTTTGATGTTTCAATCATCACATTTCCCTGCTAATTTGAACTTGTCCAATAGTTCAAGAAATCATCAATGGTTCCTTCCTCAGCAAGGTAAACCTCTTGCTTGTGTCTACAATAGCTATCTTCCATCTCTAACTCATCTACTCTGAGTTCTTCTCTTAATTTGATATGCTTTCACCTCTTTATCTGTTTTTGCAATAGCTTCCACTTTATCTTCTTTCTTTTCATATTCCAACCATTCCTTTGGTCCTCTTCACATTTTTCTAGGAGCACTATCATGGTATCCATAATTGCCTTCAGCTTTGTAATTTCTCTGTCAAATACCTCTTGACCCATCTTCTCTCCTTTTCCTTTTTCCTTGGCATCTTCCTTTCTTTCGTTGTGGCTTCTCTTTGAACCCATACTATGACTATCAGTAGTCATTTCCTTGTTATCTCTATGAGCTTCTCGCTCACTATGAGCTACACTAAGCCTCTACGACAACAAGTCCTCCCTGCTGTCACCTACCTCACCAATCCCTTCTCTGGACTTGGTCTTTTGGCAAGCACTGGTTCTTTATCTCTAGAACCCCTTGAGCATTATCTTCTTCTCTTTTTAGGCTTGTATCCTTAACTCACCTTCTCTTGAGGACACTTTAACTGTCCTTCTTGTCCAACTTTCAGCTGGAATATTTAGGTTCACTGCCACTAACACAACTCCTCTCTTTCTTTACACAGTCTGCCACTGTGTGTTGTTGCTATCATTCTCTTCCGTTATAAAAGCAATTCAAATGAACCAACATCAAAATACAACTCATACCTGCTGATCTATCTCTTTCATCTTTCACTGGCTGGGCAATACACATGCTTCTTTACTTTTCGTTGTCTACACTTCAATTCTTTTTTCAACCAAATTTTTGTTCATATTGAGTACATCCATATTCACTTTCTTTCCTTACAATTTGCTGCAATTTCTTCACTTGCTCCTTTGTCACAACTACTTGCTGGAATTTCATTACCTACTACTCACATTCACCTACACATACCATTAAAACTTTAAAACTTACAAGACCCTTTATGATCCTGTCTTCCTCAAATCCCTTTTCCATTGTCTCTCTTGAATGAACCAACTGAAGTCTTCATTGCCTATAACATTTCAGAACTCTTCTACGCATGAATCCTTGTACTCTATTCTCCCTCTATATCAAATCCATTACAATTCCAATTATATATATGCTGGGAATAAAATTCAGTTCCTCAATCAATCTCCACAGAGCATTAATCTTGCTCTGATACCACAAATGACACAAGAATCAACCATTATACCCACAGTGTGCATAAACATTGCATAAATTCTATATGCCCCAGGAATTTAACTCCCAATGAGTTAAATCTTCAAAGTGAATGGTTGAGGACCCTTTAATAGTCTCATGAAGAATGATCTATAGACTAGCCATAGTCTATATTAAACCCCTCTTTAAACCTTAGTTTACAACCTTAAGCCCACATATATATAAACCAATCCCCATTATTTATAACTATGATAATTCACGGATTTACCACGTAAATCCTTCATATCGACACTTTCATTGTTATAAACCTTTTATAAGGGCAAAACAACCAAACATACCTTTTTCCACTTTAATGCAGACTTTGCACACTTTCCAATAAACGCCTTTATCACAATCGGGTTATTGCTCCTCGTGGTCACATTAATCATGCCTCTATCGCATCCAATATGCGATAAAGCAATATCGGATTCCAAATATAATAAACTGTGCCATATGACTCTATCAGGTCTGCATCATCACTTTCCATTCTGCAATGCTTCTCGATCTCCGATCACTGCTTATTGGCTATCAGTGTATCGCTTAATCGCCCATCGCAACTTCCCATGCTGGCATTCCATTACTGCCACACTCCTCCAATCTTCAATTTGTGATTGAATAACGACCGTCAATCTGGCACTTGATCTGACGGTTGTCTCTTCATCAGCGATTGCTCATCACAACTATCCAAGGGCTGACTCCGATATCTCCAAAAGGTTTATGCTGATGTGACTTAATCCCAGCCATTGATCATAAAGATCCAACAGACCCTGTACCATAATACTTCATTGCTCATTCTTCTCTTTACTTGTGTTTTTACGCACTCTTCAATGGTTTTGGTCCTTCCATCGTTCTGTTGTGCGACTCCCTCCTGAGCTTAATTCATATGTTTCTTTAATCATTGTTACTGTAGGACTTTATTTCGATCCTTCAATCAGATTCAATGACCCATTACGATTCATTGTTCATTCAAAAGTAATCCTGATTCTACATGCTTATACATAGGTTTTAATTAAGCAATTTAAATACTAATCCTGTGAAAGAATTTCCATGAGTCATTCCACAGTATTTCATAGGTTCACAAGAAAATGTGTTCTAGGCTATTAAAGCACATATAAATACAAATTCCTACACACGGTATCCACAAATCCATACTGGTTTGATATTACAATATATACAAAGGAATTAGTCCCATTCGACTGATTCAGTCCTTCTCCGTAAAATCCATCTATCACTCTTCCTAACTCCTCACTCCTACTTTGAATATCTTCTAACTCTCTCACTATAGCTAGCCTTTGGCTAACCTGTCTAACCTACCTAACCTATCTAACCTCTTGAATTATCTAAGATATTACAATTTATACAAGAATGGGTTCATGAACCAATTTAATTCAGATCCAACAATCTCTCAGTTCCTCCTAAAGTATCTCTTCAGCTCCACCTCTATCTCAAACAAATCCTAAATGAAGCTTTTGAATCCCTCAAATCCTATTCAAACCAAATAAATTTAACTACTTGGCCTGATCTCCACACAGGGAGGATCAATCAGCCACTATACCCTTTTTCTCATATTTTACAATAAATAAAACACTCTCACACATTTAAATAAATAAATTAACTAAACTCTTGTCTTCCAACCCTTTGTTAGCCACAACATGTGATCATTCCATCACATTGCTGACTAGGTCTAAATGTTGTTGCATCACTCAATTATGAAGTAATAGCTTAGGATGCAAAAGGTAGTGTTGGAGGAATTGCAATCCTCTAGAATACAAATGAAATAATGTTCAAAAACTGGATTAGCTTTCCCAGAATCCTCTCAGGTTTTTTTAGACATATTGGCACTAGAGACTGGGTCAAAATCTCTATGTTTTATGGTCCTCACATTCCGGGAGAGAAAGCAGAGTTTCTGCAAAATATAGCAAAGTTGAATAATATCCAACCCCAGGAGATGTGGATATAGGTGAATTCAACCTTATCTCTTATATAGAATATTAAAAAGGAGGCAACAATCGATTGGATCCAAAAATCGAGACATTTCAAGATCTAATAGTAGACCTGAAGATAGTAGATATCTAAACAAACAATGGGATTTTCACTTGGAACACCAGGAGTAGAGGTCGACACCAAGTTGCGTCGTACTAGGACAGATTCCTTGCCTTTGAGCAATTGGTAAGTAGAGATATATTCTTAGAAGTAGAAATTCTCACATGCTCAAGATCATATCACTAGCCAATCGGGCTAGAGATGGACTTGAAGATAACCCTAAGGAGCAAGCCTTTCATATTTGAATCTTTTTTGCTAAGAGATCCTTCCCTAGTAGGCAAAATGGATAATTGGTGGAAAGAGATAATGGTGCGTGGAAGGAATTTTATACACACATTCCAACTCAAGCTGAAAGAAATGAAACAACATCTAAAACTTTGGAACCAGAAGGAATTTAGAAATATTCTTTCGGATCAGAGAATCCTCCAAGGAAGAATACAAGAGATCCATTAAATGATAATCACCACAGGAGGATCTGAGGAGTTTTCTATTGAAGAGGGACAGGTGATAAGGCAAATAGAATAAAGAAGGAAAAAGGAAGAAACCTTATGGAAATAAAAGTCTAGAATTCAATGGCTCAGAGAGCAGGGGGGGCAATACAAAATTCTTTCACAAGGAGATGATCAAACATAGACAGCAAAATCGCATCTTCCCTTTGAAAGATGAGGAAGGAAACCGAGTCACCCAACATGATGAGATGGAATATCTTCTCACTGATCATTTATAGTCCCTCTTGTTAGAACCTGTTATTGATAGAATGAAAATGATTCACATAATTACCAAGTACATCCCAAACATGGTAAACCAGGACCAAAACTTGGCTCTGATGCAGGCAATTTCCCTTGAAGAAGTTGAGGAAGTGGTGAAAAATATGGCTCAAAATAAAACACTTGGTACAGATGGATTCACTACATAATTCTATCAGGTGACCTAGCACTTCATTGGACATGACATCCTGAACGTGGTGGAGGAATCTCGAATGAATCAAAAGGTAAATCCTAGTCTTAACTCTACTTTCCTGTCCCTTATTCCTAAATCACAACATTTTGAGAACCTCAGTGGCTTTTGCCCTATCACATTATGCAATGTTATTTATAAGATCATAACCACCATCATGGTAAAAAGCATGAAGCCCCTATTGCCTTGCCTAATTTCACCGAATCAAACTAGGTTTATAGAAGGTCATCAGATTCTGGATGGAATTATTACCTCACAAGAAATGTTCCACTCCCTTAAGAAATATAAAACCCCTTTGCAACACCCCCTCCTCCCAACTCCACCCAAGAAACCTGCCAGTTGGGGTAAACATGTGATGAGAGAGGCTACTACAAGGGAATCAACTTCCTTGGTGACCTTAAGGAAATGGAACCGATGAAACATATCAAAGAAACCCATCCACATCAGCAACAACACCCTCAAGAGACATGCCAACCACTAAGACATCCTATCCTTGAGTCCCACTAATGATTTAAGCCTTTTAACCCTTGGTTGCTCTCATGTTATAGGCATGACACCCAAATTTGGTCTCATAGGCCTATGTGCCAGCAATTGTGGACTTTTCACAGTAGCCTTGTGCCAAGGACCACGATTTGAGCCACTTTTCTATCCCTGAATCCTGTCCTCTGCCCAGAACTTGATACAACCTTAATAATCCACCAAAGACATGATAAAAATGCTGATAAATCAAAAACCAACCTCAGGAATAGGACTGAGCATCCCCAACCTGGATTGACATTCTGTGAAACACTTAGCATCAATGCAACCTACAGGTATAAGATACAAGATAGAGCATAAATGATTGAAATAAGTTATGAAACATAACCAGAAGGATCACCTCCTTCTCCATTGAACTATTATATCATCAATTAGGTCTTGCATCCATCCATTTAACAATTACAAGTACATACATGAAATAACCATGACATGAACCAGTCATTTAACCATGCTTATAACCAACATAAAACCATATAAATGTCAGAGATATGAAAACCATTAAATCCACATATAAACCAATGCAAAAGTAAGAGAACTTAGCTTTTATTGATCATAGGCAAATCCAAATAGGTTTGGGACTTCCACGTACCACTCAACCATAGACATGGTTGAACCAAATCTCACTTTCAGCTAGTCATCCCCATGCCATATTCCAAGCATGAATGTGAGATCTCATAAAACAACCAATCCAAGAGAAACCAAGGGAATCCAGAGGTTAAACCACCTCCACCCTCACCAAACCATGACCACACCAAAACCCAATGCTCTGATCACAACCGAACCAAACATGTAATGCCATTCGGATTCCATCACTATCCTTGAGGAATTTTTCATCTCCTTGTATCTCAGGCTTTACTGCAATCCAATCTTGGATCGCTAGGCCCTAAACCAAGACTAGTCTCTCATGCTTTACCGCAATCCAAACCTCGATCATTAGGCCCTAAACCGATACTTCTCCCTTAGGCTTTTGTTAGTATAATTGTCATTAATGTCAATATATTAAAGAAGACAATGACATGTTTATGAATAATTCAAGGACATCTAGGATATGAAAGGCAAGGACATGATGATGATATGATTAAGAAGGAAACCATGAAGAAGCCTCTGGTTCTGCACTAATGAATGACCAATCACGTGAAATAATATTTTTCTCTACCTTTGAAGAAGAATTTCATCATGAGACATGGACCATATTTTAGAGCATAATTTTTCCTTTCCAATGAGCTCTTACTTGGCCCAAAACTCCAAGTACTTTGGGAGATACATATTTTTTAAGTTGAGGAAACTATGTTGATCCATAAGCCAACCTACACCACCTACGCATGTCGGCCATAATGATGGACGTGACCTTTCAATATTCATCTTGCTAAAGGCCTATTTATATAAGTTCGAAGTCAATCTTTCAGATCAGAAATCCTATCATCTGTGGTTGGAACAATCCTAAGGTTCACATCTTGTGAACACTTATAGAATCTGTTAAGAAAACACAAAAAAGGAAGACCTAAACATCTACTTTCGCAGTCATGTCACAGTGACATAACTCAGAACTAGAATTCGGACTCAGGAGCTAGTTATACCATAGAAGGTGATACCCCGTCAAGCTTTCAGAACTGTGACTATGATGGTGACATCGAATAGCCTATGGATCAGGGTTTCTGAGCATCTTTTAGACCAATTTAGAGTTGGAACAACATCTCGAACAACTGCGGATTAGAACATAGAGACAACACCTTTGACTGCACTTCAGATAGGACCTTAGACAACATCTTGGACAACATAGTACCTCGGATATCACCTCTTATTTTTCGGACTGTGGCTTTGGAGCATTGATTTACATATCTCTCGGATTAGTTCTCCTCTGGGACATGATGACAAGTGTATAATGAAGTAAATACAGTGAAAATTTCAGTCAACTTAAACGGTGAAGATTGTAAAGAATTTCAAGTAAGTCATATATACATTCTCTATTAAAAGCAACAGGATTGGTATCCTTGGAGTTGGTTCTCCTAAACTCAAGGTAGGTGCCTTAGATGAGATAGGGTCAAAGCGCTAGAGGTCAGAGCCTCATAAAAAAACCAAGTTGGTGCTTGGGAATAATTATCATACATTGTGTTTATTCTTTTATACTCAATAAAATTATACTTATATGTTTCTTTGATTAAATTGTGAATAATCTAACTGGAAATAATAACAATTGAAAGAAAATACTGATTCACCCCCCTCTTAGTATTTCCAACAATTGGTGTCAAGGTCAGCTTCTTCATAATCAACCTAACATCTAGAAGAAGGATTCTTAGTCACGATGAAAAATCAAGAAGTGACAGGAAGGCTTCCTTTGTTCGATGGCACAAATTTTAGTTTCTAGAAAACAATAATGTCCTACTACTTAATGTCCCTTGGACCTGAAGTTTGGCATTCAGTTTTGAATGGGTGCATTTCTCTTTGCACTCTTCCAACTAACCAAGACGAAAGGAAAACTTACATTGCAAATGCCAAAGCCTTAAATTCCATCACTAGCGGAATCATTGATTCTGAATTTACAAAAGTCATGAATTGTGACTCGGCCAAAGAAGTATGGGATACGTTGGTTATCTTATACGATGGGGACTCTAAAGTTGAGGAAAAGCTTCAAACTCATAGAAGGCAATTGGAAAGTCTAAAAAAGGATGATGAAGAAGATATTATATCATACTTTCTTCAAGTAGTTGAAGTTGTCAACTCTCTTAAAGGATTGGGAGAAAATATTGAAGAAAGAACAGGTTCAAAAGGTCTTAAGATCTCTCCTTGATAGATTTGACTCCAAAAGTGTTATGGAAGAAATGAAGGGACTAGATACTCTGAAGATGGATGAACTTCATGGAATCCTCATTGCCTATGAGATGAGAAAAGGAATCCCAAGTTCCAAAGATGTAGCATTCAAGGCATTATTGTAGCAGCTACAACCACCCTCCAAAATTTTGCCTTAGCTTTGTTTTGGAGCCTCCCTACCAACCATCCTTAGAACCATGTCTTGCACTGTCAAGTACATAGGCTTCATTTGTTTTTCAGTAGCTTGCTAGTCTGTGCATGTTACTTTGCTTCACTCCCCTCACAGGTTGTCACTCCGAACTTGGGCTGGTTGTTGGTTGAGCAGCTCCCTCAGAAAATTGCGCAATCCTGGAGGGGAATAAGACTTCCCTCCAAAAATTGCGCAAATCTATTGGGTAGCCTACTAGGCTTAGAAATTGCACAATGCATTTAGACAATCTTCCTTGGGAAAATTTTGAAATTTGGCCTAGTAGTGCAGCTCAGCCCAGAAATTGCGAAAGTCAGTTGGGTAGATTTTTGAGCTCCAAAATTGCGCAGAGAAGTAAGAGAGGGTTCCTTGGAAAAACTGCACAATCTGGCCAACACTACAGCTCAGCCCAAAAATTTCACAATTTTGGGCAGCAGTCACCTACTCCTCCCAAAAATTTCACAATCCCTCTCAGACAGCCAGCCCATCTCCTCCCATAAATTGCACAATTCTAGGCAGCAATCATCTGCTCCTCCCAAAAATTGTGCAATCCCTCTGGGACAGCCAGCCCAATTCCTCTTAGAAATTACTCAAATCCGTCTCTCAGTCAAGCAGGTTGTTGCATGTGCCTTTAGGTTGACCAGTTCCCTCCAGGACCGAGCAAAAATGATTTGCATGCATGGGCTGCTCTTCTTGAAATAGAAAAAGGTAGCATGCAAAATGCATCCGTAGATCTAGGGATCTATTCTTAGTAGTTGGATGTTACATGCAAAGCTCATTTTAGAAACCTCTCGCCAAGTGTCACTTTTTCCTAGATTTGTGGCATGCATATCATAACCTCGATCTTATCAAAACTCATCAACCAGATGTTGCAGAGCTCATTCCTCACATTGATCATGTAGCTCTAACATCCCACATTGCATCCAGGAGTCTTCGACACTTTCAGCTTAGGTATTTAAGGGTAATTTTTTTTTTCATGTCTTGCATTGTGTTTATGTTGCTTTTTGTGTTTCGCTTTGTGTGGGTGTTGTCTGTTTGATTTCAATGAGCACTTGTTGTCGTTTTTATGTATGTTAGCTTGTAGAAGCATCGTTTCAATTTTCGTTCGTATCTCCCTACTTTCACATGCATGACATTGTTTTTGCACTGACTGTCCATGTTGTGGTGACCTGTTTCACACACATGCATGTTTTCCCGCTTTTTTGAATCATGCACTTGTTGTTTGCATGCATGATCATTCACTCTTATTTACACTCAGTTTCACCATGCATTTAGACTTCTCATGTTTTCAGTCACTCATTAGTGGGTCTGGGCTGCCTTAGCTCGGACCTTGCATTGCACGACTAGCATTGCACATTTTAGCAAGTGAAGACTCTGACTTCCCTCCAAATTGTGCAAGCCAAGCCTATCACTGACCTCTTGGTTTTCACTACGCAATTTTGGGAGGCAGTTCCTTACTAGCCCCAGAAACTACGCAATGCAAAGTGCTGGTTTGCATGTCACTACTGACTAAAATTGCACATTGCGCAGTTTCAGTTCTCAATAGGCTAGGCTAGACTATGCATTTCGTAATTCCAACGGTTAGATAGCCTATCGACAGCCCTGACTATTTCTTGCGCAGTTTTTGGCAGTCAGCCTCCTAGCCTCCCGGTGAAAATTGTGCAATCTTCACATACAATCACACAAATATGTTGCATGTCAGTCCTTCAACTTGTTTTGGTTTTTGACTAACAAATTGCTTTTCATGGGTGTTGCTATGTCTCCAGGTATCATAGGTGTTCCCCTACCTCTCACCAGCACAGGTACAATGGCTTTCAGGAGAGCAGAGTTGAAGACACCTTTTAGAGCACAATTGGTGATGTAGTTGATCAAGTGTCTATGAAACTGCCTATCTATGAAGACATTAATTTTTTCATGGAAAAGGATATCAAGATGAAATACAAGTGGCGTCACAGAGAACAGCACCATCAGCAATAGCAGAAGGTAGCACACCTGCATGCGACAAATGCAAGAGGAGGGTTGTTGATAGTGCAGAGGCAAAACAAAGTTGTAAGTTCAAGCAGATCCATCTGTGATGAAGCGGCTTCGGAGATTGAGGCTATGAGGCAACGACGCGACAAGAGGATTGCGTGAAGGCAGAAAGAGAAACATAGAAGGAGTTGCAGGTGTTGAAGTGGAAACTAAAGGAAGAATAGGAGTTGCACTGGGAACAGGCACAATAGGAGGCGTAACATATACAGACTGATGAAACTGTTCCCATACAGGTTATGGACCCATCCAGCAGCTGGCATGGAGCAGACACGGTGAGCAGTGTTGTCGATTGCAAGCAAGGGTGTTCAGGAGCATGTATGCCATTGTGTGCACACAGATGATCCCACCCATTCAGCACACTCACCGAGGCGAAGACAAGAAGCAAGTTCGATTGGAGATGAACATGTATTTCAACAAGTTAATGCACATGGTCGCCAGCATACATTTGGAGCTCAGCATAGACACTATGCATTAGTAGGTTTTTGGTCTAGCTATACTCAAGACAATGATGTGCATGGTATCATACGAGTTGGATAAAGGAGACATATCAATGTACCCGGATGAAACGGAGGCCAGAGTTCGCTTTCAGCAGGATGTCACCATTAAGCGCATGGACACCATCATGGAGAACCAATCTTGGAATCAGTTCACCACCATTGATCATCGCAAGGATGTCGAAGAGTTGGTCTTACCACAACTATCTCAGTGTTAGTGATGTCTTGCATGGCTTGCTCAAGCCTATTTTGTCTCACGGGTACATGTGCAGATTGTATGTAACATCTTATCAAGTGGAAGTTCAAGTGTCGATAGTTGAATGTAATAGTCATAGAGTAATTGAAGAGTCATGAGGGTAGGTGAACTGTCACAAAGGGGAATGTCAAGGGTCACCCAACCCTTTGCTACATATAGCACCTCATAACTCATTATGGAGGCTTTTGTTCAGTCAAGCTTCTGATAGGAGTATCTTAGAGAAATCTTGGAGAGTATTGTAACGAGCCTTGGCTTCTCCACTGTGCAAAGCTAGTATATCTCTTTGGACGAGCAAGTGGCAATAACTTTAACGTTCTGCTATCGGGGCTAGTGGTTGGTCATGGTTGTACTGTATGATTGGAACTTTCACTTCTTAATATAACAGAGCCAACATGTTTCATACATATGTTGTTATTATATTTTAGCTATCTTGTTTACTCTAATGATATATGCATTTGTTTTCTTACACATGAATGTATAGACTCTTTCTATATAAGTATGCATGAATTTTATTGAGATGTGTTGTTGGTTTAACCATCACTTTAGATTGTTAGCTTACTTTCTTTCCAATTTGTGATTTATCTTTGCTCGTGTGTTCCCTTCTTAGCCGCGTGCTTTCACAGGTTTCCAAGGGATGCACTCACCTCACTTTCTGTGTGTTAGAACCGTTCATGCACCTTCCTTGGCTTGCTACGCATGTCACATCCTTGCTACCAACAAGGACATCTTACTTGCCTTTGTGCGCAACCGCAGTTAAGGCGATACTGTACAACCCACTGTTGGGACTCCTACACCAAATTGTCTGAGGTCTAGTTGGGACTTCTTATAGGGGAGATCCCCTGACATGTTGGCGGGTCCATAACCGTCGACAAGCCTCAAAATCAAGAAAGGGGAAAGGATGGAATAGTAGCAGTGAAGACTCCGATCTTGAATCCGAATTGGTGCAATTTGTTAGAAGACTAAAGAAAGGATCCAAGCTAAAAGGTAAGTACCCTCTTTTTTGTTTCAAATGTGGAAGAATACGTCATTATGCTCCAAAATGTCCTCATAAGCATGATAGTGATGATGAGGAGGATTCGAAAAGGATGGTATACAAAATGAAAGGGTTTAATAAGAAGAATTTCTTCTCTAATCAAGATGACTATGATGAAGATGAATTTGTAGTCATAAAAAAGAAATCAACTAATAATTTCCCTCATCGCAAAGGAGGTAATGATGAGTCAGATGAGGAAAATGACTATGCTGGAAGCCAAGAAGTATTATTCATGGCATTCACAAATGATGATGATTCAGGACTATAAGGAAGTGTAGATGAATTTTTAATGAGTGCCATTGAAAAAAATGAGAAATTACGAAATAAAATCATTTCTCTCAAGGTAGAAAAGGAGGAAGAAAAAAGAAGGGAATACCTCTTCGAGAATAAGCTAAAAGAAAAGAAAGAAATCTGTGAAAATCATTAAGCTGAAATAGAATCTCTGAGGAAGGAATTGGAGCAAGTCAAAAAGAGTTTGGAAATCTTTCAAACACTTGACAATATCCTTAATGCTCAAAAACCTCAATATGACAAATCCGGGATTGGTTTTAAAGGATAATCATCAAGTACTAATGATAATGTGAGAAGCTATGCTGACATACTTTCCAACAATCCAAAAGAAGAAAAACAATTTCATCAACAGGCCATCTCAAATCCAAAGAATGAAGAAAGAGTATCTCCAAGGAAGAATGTTGATTCAAATCATGGCTATTACAATAGGTGCCAAACTATCTTTTTTGGGCATTGTTATTATTGTAAAAATTTTGGTTTTCAAGCTAAACATTGCATGGATCATAAGAATAAAACACCAAGATTGAAGGATCAAACAAATAAACCACGTAGTCTCAAAGAGCAAGGAAAAATCATGACTTATAAATCCTTTGATCCTTTGACCAAATTTGATCCAATTTTTTCATTATGTAATGACAATGGACATAATGAACAAAATTCCCCCTCAAAAAAAGATAAGAAAAAGATGAGAATCCCAATACGGATAAATGTGGCCTAGATTTATGTGCTCACAGTGATGAAAATCATTAGTTTGTGGATAGTGGGTGCTCCAGACAAATGACAAGTGACAAAAGGAAGTTTTTCTCATTGAAAAAAAAGGAAGGAAGTGTATCCTTTGGAAGTGGATCTACCAAAATTGCTAGAAAAGGAACCGTTACCCTTATGAATGGAAAATGAAAGGCTCAAAATGATTTGCTGGTAGATGGGCTCAAACACAATCTCTTGGGAGTTAGCCAAATCTGTGATCAAGGACATAATGTTGCATTTAGCAATAAAGATTGTGAAATAAGGAACTCTTCCTCAGGAGAACTTGTGGTGAAAGGAGTTAGAAGATCAGATAGCATCTACATTCTGAAAAAAAATTCAAGAAGATAAATGTTACCTAAGTCAAATGATGAAAGTTGGTTGTGGCACAAGCAACTGGGACATACAAGTTTTGATAACTTGACCAATATCAACAAGATTAATGCAGTGTTATACATTCCAAATTTATTCAAGCCAAATCAAGTTTTATGTGGTCCATGTCAACATGGAAAGAAAATTAGAACCAACCACAAGACCAAGGAGTTCTCTACATCAAAACCTTTGGAGATCATTCATGCTGATTTATGTGGACCAACTAGAACTCCAGCGCTCCAAGGAGAAAGGTACTTTTCTTTATTTGTTGATGACTATACTAGAATTATGTGGGTATATTTCATAAAATATAAATCTGAAGCATTTGAATGTTTTAAGAATCTTAAAGATCTTGTAGAAAATGAAAAGGATTCTAAGAGTAAATGTCTTAGAATAGATAGAGGGGGAGAATTCACATCAAAAGAATTTGATGAATTCTATAAAGGACATGGAATCAAAGGAGAACTCTCTACTGCTAGAACACCCAAGAAATATGGGGTAGTTTAAAGAAGAAACTAAACTGTTCAAGAAATGGCAAGAACAATGTTATTAGCAACTGACTTGTAACCAAAATTTTGGAGAGAAGCAATCGGGACAACAGTTTATAACTTGAATCGAACTTAACTAAGACAAAATAATGAGAAGACTCCTTATGAATTATGGAAAGGAAAACCTGCTTCAATAAAATACTTCAGGATTTTGGAAGCAAATTCTTCATAAAGATCAATGATGACTCACCAAGAAAATTTGGTTCTTGGGTTGACGAAGAAATATTCCTTAGATACTCTACTAGGAGCAAAGCTTACAAGTGTTACAATAATCGACTACAGAAAATAGTGGAAAGAATTGATGTGAAGATCAATGAATCCCTTCTAGAAAAGGAAATTGAAGATCATGAAGTTGACCCCCTCATTGAAGAAAACGAAGAAGAACCTGAAAAAGAGGAAAAAGATCAAGAAAAACAAAAGGAAAAAGAACCATCTCAAACTCCTTCAAAGGTGAAATTCCTCCAAAAACATCACCTGGAAGAGAAGATTATTGGAAATTTAGATGAGGGGATACAAAACCGAAGAAGGGTGACAAGTACACCAAGGAAAATTGATGTTTCTCTCCTATCTATGATAGAACCAAAAAATTTTACTCAAGCAAGTAACGATCCTCATTGGGTGGAAGCCATGGAAGAAGAAATGTCTCAAATCGAGAAGAATGAGACATGGGAGTTGGTAGCTCATCCAAAGGATAAAAGTATAATTGGAACCAAGTGGGTGTTCAAAAACAAAATGAATGAAGATGGACAAATCCCTAGAAATAAGGCAAGGCTTGTTTGCAAAGGTTATTCACAAATTGAAGGAATCGACTTTGAAGAAACCTTTGCATTGGTAGCTCGTATGGAAGCTATAAGGATGTTCTTGGAATTTGATTGCTCAAAAGGATTCAAAGTCTATTAAATGGACGTAAAATTAGCATTTATGAATGGGGACCTCAAGGAAGAAATCTACATGGAGCAACCAGAAGGGTTTGATCTAAAAGAAGGAAAAGACTTTGTATGTAAGTTGAAAAAATAATTATATGGGTTGAAACAAGATCCTAGAGCGTGGTATGCAAGATTGAATCACAATCTACAACAACAAGGCTTCAAAAAGGGGGTGGCTGGAAGTAATCTCTACATGAAGATGGATGAGGATAAGTTATTAGTTGCTCTTGTCTATGTTGATGATCTGATTTTTTCTAGGAATAATGATGAGATGAGCCATGAGTTTGCTCAAAATATGTCAAAATAGTTCGAAATGTAGATGATTGGCGAGTTATCTTACTTCCCTGGACTACAAGTATCTAAAACCACAACAGGCATGTTCATATCTCAAGCAAAATATCTTAAAGACATGCTTAAAAGATATGGGATGGAAAATTGTGCACCCATGAGCACACCTATGACCACAAATTGCAAATTAAGCAAATATGATGGCTCTCCTCTAGTGGATGCAACTCATTACAGGTCAATAATTGGAGCCCTTTTATACTTAAATGCTACTAGGCCAGATATTATGCATGCAGTGGGAATGGCGGCAAGATTTCAATCAGCTCCTAAACAATCCCATCTCGCACTTGTGAAAAGAATTCTAAGATACTTACAAGGAACCCCTAATTTTAGTCTTTGGTACCCTAAGAGCTCAACTCTTACAATGACTGTATACACCAACACTGAATGGGCCAAAGGTATCGATGATCGAAAAAGTATTAGTGGAAATTCATTCTTCATGGGAGATTGTCTAGTATCTTGGCTCAGCAAAAAAATCATCCATATCACTCTCTACAGCGGAAGCTGAGTATATAGCTACTGTAGATTGTTGTACTCAAATATTATGGATGAAGGAAGCTCTGAAGGATGTCAACATAGATACCAACCAACCAATCACCATATATTGTGATAACACAAGTGCTATCAGTCTTAGCAAAATCCAGTGATGCACTCAAATACCAAACATATATTAATGAAATATCATTTTCTTTGTGAACAGGTGGGTGAACAAAACATCAGATTGGAATATATCTATACAAAGGAGCAGATTGCAGACATTTTCACCAAACCACTTCCTCGAGAAGCATTTGAACATCTTCGCTAAAATATGGGGGTTACTTCTCGAGCATCACACTAAGCAGATTCTTAATTTGCCACATTCTAGGGGGAGAAGTTCAATAAGAGGAGTTCTTGTGTACCCACTTTGCCATTGATGTCAAAGGGGGAGAGAAGAAAAATATTTCCATCCAATGACAAAGGGGAGATTGTTAGTAGAATTGTTATTGACATCAATATATTGAAGAAGGCAAGGAAATGAAAATGAATAAGGCAAGGACATCAAGGATATGAAAGGCAAGGACATGATGATGATATGATTAAGAAGGAAACCATGAAGAAGCTTTTGGTTCTACACTAATGAATGACTAGTCACATTAAATAATATTTTTCTCTATCTTAGAATAATAATTTCATCATGAGACCTAGACCAACTTTTAGAGCATAACTTTTCCTTTCCAATGAGCTATTACTTGGCCCGAAACTCCAAGTAGTTTGGGAGATACAATTTTTTTAAGTTGAGTAATTTATGTTGGTCCATAAGCCAACCTATACCACCTACTCATGTTAGCCAGAATGATGGATGTGACCTTTCAATATTCATCTTGCCAAAGGCCTATTTATATAGGTTCAAAGTCAATCTTTCAGTAGAAATTTTATTATATGTGGTTGCAACAGTCTGAAGGTTCACATCTCGTGAACAATTATAGAAGTTGTTAAGAAAACGCAAAAAAGGAAGACCTAAACACCTACTTTCACAGGCCTATCATAGTGACACAACTCAGAACTAGACTTTGGGTTGAGGAGCTCATTATGCCTTAGAAAGTGATACCCTGTGAATCTTTTGGAACTGTGACTGTGATGGAGACATTGTACATCCTATGGATCAGGGTTTATGAGCACCTTTTGGACAACGTTAGAGTTGGAACAACACCTCAGACAGTTGCAGATTAGAACACAGGGACAACACCTTTGACTGCACTTCGGATAAGACCTCAGATAACATCTTGGACAACACAGTACCTCGGATAACACCTCTTATTTTTATGGATTGTGGCTCTAAAGCATTGATTGACATATCTCTTAGATCGGTTCTCCTCTAGGATATGATGACAAGTGTATAATGAAGTAAAGATGGTGGAATTTCTATTCAAGCTAAATGGTGAAGATAGTAAAGCATTTCAAGTAAGTCATATTTACATTCTCTATTAAAAACAACAGGATTGGTATCCTTGGAGTTGGTGCTCCTAAACTCAAGGTAGGTGCCTTGGATGAGATAGGGTTGAAGCCCTAGAGGTTGGAGCCTCATAGAAAACCAAGTTGGTGCTTGGGAATAGTTATCATACATTGATTTCTTCTTTTATTCTCAATAAAATTAACTTATATGTTTCTCTGATTAAATTGTGAAGAATCTAATTGGTAATAATAACAATTGAAAGAAAATACCTATTTATCCCCCTCTCAATATTTCCAATAGCTATACCGTGTATCCCGCCAAAATCAGTCAAGGGATTCTTAGGCCTTTGGGAATGAACCTTGAGACCACCTCCACCCTGGATTCTGAAATCCATCTGATGAACAAAAGCTCAAAAACCAAAATAAACATCCCAACACCATGGCATCAAGAAAAATGCAAGGCTAGGTTAAAAACCACTATCATAACTTGACAAAACCATGCCACTGACAACAAGAGAGACATACACCAACATGAAAAGCCATGCATGTCCAAACCTGCCAGGAAATCACACATGCAAAAGGTTATCTGCAGTTATTCCTGTTGAAGCTGCTTTATCCTGCTTTTCTTTCCTTGATCCTTTCTTTCCTTCCTTTCACTTTGCTTACTTTACTTTCTTGATCCAAATCTAGAGTGCTCCAAGAAAAATCTAAGTGACCAAGAGTGAGAGAGAGAGAGAGAGAATAATGTGAGAGCTCCAAACTTTAATTGAAAAAAGGTTACCAACTGACCCTCAGAAGCATTTTTATTAATGAGGCCTCTATTTTCTTCATTTTCTATTATTTTCCTTTAATTTCCTCCTCACATGCAACCTGTGACCTTTCACCTTACTTTTCTCCTAATTTTCTTTATTTTCATAAATAAATGTGCCAAAAATGCCTTTTTCCCTTTTAATTCCTTTGCCTTAACCTTTGCCAATTTTCCTTAACCAAAACACACATCTAGTGATGCCCACTAGGATATATTTTCCCAACATTCAGCTTGGAATAAGTGTCCCTTAACCGTGGTCTTATTTTTCCTTTATTAACTTTTATTACATGGAATTTTCACCAGTGTTGTTTATAGAAGGTCATCAGATTTTGGATGGAATTATTACCTCACCAGAAATGATCTAGTCCCTTAAGAAAAATAAAACCCCTGGGATGATGATTAAACTATACTTATCCAAGGCCTATGACCGTATAAGTTGGCCTTACCTCCTTAGCATCCTGGAAACCTATGGCTTTGATTTGAGATGGATTAAGTGGATCTTCTCTCTCATATCCACTCCCATATTTTCAATCCTGTGCAATGGATCCCCTTCCAGGGGCCTCTATCAGGGAGACCCTATGTCTCCCTTCTTGTTAATCCTTGTTGCGAAAGGCCTTGGAGGATATATTTGCAATGCGCTTCAATCCTCAAAAATTATGGGGCTCCGTCTATGGGAAGACGAACTTCCTCTTAACCACCAGGAATTTTTCAATGATATCATGCTTTTTTTCTAGGTATCCTTATCTGAAATGAGAAGGTTAAAATAAATTCAATATGATATTATGCAAAACTCAGGAATAATGATCAATAATGATAAATCCCAAATATTCTGCTTCAACACTTCAAATTCCATTCAATATTTTTTAGCACGAACCCTAGGGTTCAATAATGGAACCCTACCCATTAAATACTTGGTATTACCTTTGGTCTTCAACTCTCATAGGGTTTCCTATTGGAAGGAGGTGTTCCAAAAACTCCAAAACAACTCAGTGTATGGGTTTTTAGAGCCTTGAACATCGCAGGTCGTGTAGTTCCCCTGAAGCTAGTTCTACGATATATTGCCATCTACCAATTATGAGGGATTGCGGCTCCAAAAACTGTTTGTAACTCCATGACAAAATATTTCATAAAATTCCTATGGAGTGGGCACAATATTCAAAAAAATGGGCTTTAGTTTCCTCGAAAAACTTGATAAAACCCAAGAGTGTCGGAGGTCTTAGACTGAGAAATTTGGATACTCTTAATAAAGTGATAGGAGCTGTTGAGCCCCAAACTTGCATCTTTCCTACACATTTTTCTAGCTTCTTTCCATTCACCTGAACCTCCTAAGCCATCAATATCATTGCATATTAGTTATAAAAAAGCATTTAAAGTGGTTTCTTGACTATGTCTTTGTGTTGTTGTTTGAACTAGATTTTTGCTTATGAGCTGCGGAATCTTGTCACTTTCCACAGCTAGTTCAACTTTCCGCAGCTGCTTTTGTTAAAGTCTACATTGCAAGTGTCATCAGGCAAATCGAGTCACAGGGGCACGTTGGAAATGTTATGGACATGGTTCAGGTCCCATTGGTCCAGCTGGATTCGTCAAAGAAGAACGTGGTCAAAGGTGGTCAAGTGGTGGTCAAACGAGAGAGTCCTACAGTAACAGGACTCCATTTTCGACCACGTGAAGACTTTTGTGACCGTTTCTATATCTTTGGAGGCACGCTGACATCTGTAGGCTGACCACTATGTGGATCCAACAGCTTCTTTCAATAAGATTGTGTAATCCCAGTGACCATACTGCTAAATTCGTGGACGTGGTTCTTCATGTGTCCTTTGTTCATGCAGTTTTTCCAGAAAGACAGTTATGAAGCCTCTGCTATAAATAATGTGTTCTAATACGCATAATGGCTAGCTTTTGATATGCATTTTTTGCTATTAAGAGCCACTGTGCCGTGACACTAGCTTATTGTTGTAACTCTGTTTTGAGATATATATATCTATATATATATATATATATGAAGACTCTATTTTCCATATTTGCGTGAACGTGATTTTGAGTTGATAACCCGTTAGCCGAGGTTGCAGAGGGCCCCTGCATACTGAGGTTTCATTTCCTTCGTTGCTATATAGTCTTTATGCATCGTTCCTTTGTTTTTATTGCATATGTTTTGTAATTATTCATTTGTGTATATATTTCTAACATGTCACTTTTGCTCATGATTTTATAAGTTTTGTTTAACGCCGAGCAGTGTGTGCAGGTTTCAAGATAGAGTAGGCAGCCCGGTCATTTGCATATAAATTTCATAATGACTAGTGATATGGAATTGATCCTTTGCTGATTTTATTTTCCTAGTTCCTTTTAATTCCAGTCCTGTTTTGTTGAGTTTAGTTTTTTTCAATTTGCTTTGATTAGTTAAAAATCAACTTGCTCATTTCATTGACGGTTACCTCCAAAAGCCATAGCGAGACTTCTGGCAAGGGATTGAAATATGAATGCTGTGAATTGATTTTAGTTTCCTTTTCTACAATTAGATAATTGAATTGCTCATTTCATTGACAGTTACCTCTGAAAGCCATAGCGAGACTACTGGCAAGGGATTGAAATATGGGTGTTGTGATTTAATTTTAATTTACTTTTTTGCAATTAGATAATTGGATTGCTCATTCCATTGACAATTACCTCTGAAAGCCATAGCGAGACTACTGGCGAGGGATTGAAAACTTGTGGATGATGTAATTTGATTCTAGTTTTACTTTCTTTGCAATCTTTGATTTCCTTGAGTGCAGTAGGTTAAATTAGTTTTCTGAATTTAGACAGCAGCAGAGATGATAGTTTCATAATCAGTAGTTCCTGAATTACTTGTTTTAATTAGCAGCATCCTTTCAATTTTTGATTCAAGTGTTATTTTTCACTATAGTCTATTTTCTGAAGTGTTAAGTTTTTGGAATCTTTACAAAGGTCATAACTGCCTTAAAACTTGTAACCATACTTGCCTTCTAGAAACTTAGGAATTGGAATTTCATAAACCAAGATAAAACCCCCCAAAACAAAATAAAAATCAAAAACGACAAAAGTAAGAAATAAGTTATCTTGCACATATAGTGCAGCACACTTCGTCAGCTTATGAATCCCGGATTGACAAATTAATGTAGCAATTTAGGACACACTAAATTGACCAAACAGGAGCCAAGCTCCAGTGGAGATGGTTTATAGGTGGATCTGACCATTGGAACAAAATATGGACAAGAGAGTATGGAATGTCTGGTACACAAGTGGAAAAACTAAGGCAAAATGAAACTCCAGAGTGCTCATCCATGCGGAATTTAGTGAAATCCAACCGCAATCTAATTAGAAGCCACACATTTGTGGAAATTTGGGATGGTAAGTTGACTTTTTTTTCTGGAAGGAATCTTGGTACCATAGAGAAAAACTTTTTCAGCATGCAAGATTTGGGGGACATCTTCCTTTTCACAAGCATCCAAAGACGTAGAACGATAGCGCAATATTGGAAAATAGAGAAAAATGACCCCAACTATGAAATTTGGAAGGAAAAGGAGGATTGGGACAACCCTATGAATACCATTTGATGGCAGAACACGAGGAAGGAGCTTCACTCCCAGAAAATAGCTATTCAACAGGGACCGAATATCCTTAGATGGGGTTATTTAACAAAATGAATGTATATAGTCATAGAAACTTACAAACTGGTTTCTAAGGAGCCACAAGAGGGACGAATATCATTATGGAGAAAAATATGGAAGGAAAACTTATTGCCCAATATCTCCCAATTCATTTGGTTGACTTGCAAAAGAAGAATCCTCACATGGAACCAACTTAGAAAAAGAGGTGCAACGACCTCTCTTTCTGTATCCTTTTCGGATTATGAGGATAGGACATGGATCACCTTATAAACCGATGCATATACAGAGACCAACTCAGGGAAAATTTGGCGCAACTATTCAACCATACAAATAGAGACCAACACAACATTATAGAGACAATTAACAACTCAAGGAAAGGTATCTTTTCGAGCCTTGTTATAAATCTAGTTGAGAGATTATCAATAGGATTCCTCCTATGGGTAGTATGGAAATGATGGAATCGGTGAATATTTAGAGATAAAATCCATAATATGGATACATTTTGGAAAGGAATAATCTAAACATTAGGGAGAGCATTCTTACCAACTGCTAGTATCCAGATGATTGGATGGTCTCCACCCAAGAAACTAGGATTCTTTAGCTACAGAACCTGGACCCCCAAATGGTATCTCCATCCTCATGGAAAGTTATGATACCTCCATGAGCCTCTCCAAATAAATACTCACCTCCCCCGAAGGGCTTCATGAATCTTAACTTCGATGGCTCCTCTAAAGGAAACTTGGGTGAAGCGGGATACGAGTTGATGATCAGAGATTGACAGAATCAACCCAAATACATCTATGCAGCTGAATGTGGATATGCTAGCAATAATGAAGTAGAATTTATTACACTAGAAAAAGGCCAACTCGTGACAAAAAACAAAGGATACTCAAAATAGGTGGTTGAAGGAGACTCTTGTCTAGTGATCAATATAGTTAAAAAACTAAACCAAGGATCTAGCAGAGAGAAGATCATTCATAGTTGGAGATAACATGTCTAATTCAATCAATTGCATAAACCCTTAATCAATTTGACTACCTGATCCCATCCCATGTGAGATGAGAGGGGAATAAGGCAACATATTTCCTAACTAACTAGGGATGTTGAAACATTGGAAAGTCTCTAGAATCCACATGAGAAGATACCAATCTAGGAGAGGATAAAGTAACTCTCAACTAGATACTAGAAATTGATGCTAAGAACAATCATCTGACTATGGTGGATAGAGAACAAGTCCCCCTGATTGGGGTGAATGAAGAAGGGAGAGGCTTAGTGGGATTCACACCGCTACCATGCATTTAACCAACGTACACCTCGAGTGGTGGTGTGGCCACTCCCATGTGGCTTTGAGCATGAGAGGTTCGACAAGGAATTTAATACACATGGTGTTGAGGGACATGGCATATTGGGAATTTATTTTGTCGGTAGTTGCAGTAACTGGTTTCTCTGGAGATTAGTGGTACCTCTCCAGGGTAGCTCTTGTCAAAGGAAATATTTCTCTAGCACTGGCAACAGTGGAGGAATTGTCAGCTATCCATCTCAAGTCATTCTAGTATGTGAAAGTTGGTCGACCCATCAACCCTTTAATCATTGCTAAATCTATATTATGTGCATGGTTTGGATTGCTTGTTTGGTTCTCTGTTCTATGGCATTATGCTCCCTTGGGTTCTCTATGGAAAGTTTGGGTTGGAGCTTAACTGCCCAGTTACATATTCAGAGATGGGAATACCCATAATCATTCAACCATGGGGATTTCTAGCAATACTATCAACCTTGTCTCATGTCTGACTAGGGAGGGTCATACCCTATGTTTTCCAATTGATGGTTAGTCTAATTCTTGTTTTGAAACTTATAATGTTAAGCTAGTCGCTAGTAAATTGGGTTTGGTTGAGTTGAGGAATGCACCATTCTATTGGTCGGGAGAATATAAAAAAATTCTTGTTAAGAACACTCAAGTGTTTGAGGAGGGGGATAATTCTTATTTCAAGGAAGAAAAAGAGGAAAGTTTCCTTTGATTATGGATTAATGAAATATTTTATTATGTTTATGCTCTTGTAGCCTATGAAGGTGTTTTAGGTAATTTAAGGGGTGCTCAAGTCTTCAATGGGCAACCTCTAGACCATCGTTTTGCAGGTGTCAACATGAGAAAAGAATCCCAATTTCTGAACCTAAAGGTTTCTTTACCTTCTTGTGAAACATGGATCGTGCGACGTCCCGTCATGGTAGCATTCCTCTTGCTAGAAGGGGTCGAGGTCATGGAGGAGGTAGAACATGTGCTTCAGAAAATAGTGGATTTGACTCTCAGTCGTGGTCTATCATGGTTTTTATCAAGGCTTACAGGACCTTGACCCATCAGGGTCGGACAAACGATTGAGGAGTGGGAATTTGACATTATCAATCATAGTAACATAAGTGGCAAGGAGTTGTTAGAGGAATTTGGAAATTTAGTCCCATACTGAGGCCATAACCGTGGTTGTCACTCCCAATACCAACAATCTCTTTTTGCATATTGGATTGTGAAAACCCTTATTGTGAAGGGTTCGATAATGAGGATTGTGGATATTTCATACCCCACAGAAGGGATTCAAGAGATAGATGCAGAATTTCAGCTTATCTAGCAATAGATCCATCAACAAAATGCTCATTTGGATCACAATGAGAAGCATATTCCTTGTCTGCCTCAGGCAGAGCTGGCACGTTCTAGCGCCAAACTACCAAACACTTGTAGATTCTTCAGATTATCTGTGTGTCTTGTGATGTTTATGAAGTTTTGGTTGCCCAAGTTTAGTAGTATCTAGATGTATAAAAAATATTTTTGGCATATATGGTATAGTTTACTAGTCAATAGGGTAGATAAATACTGTAAGGTTATACTTGCATGGTTGGACAATTTTAGACTTTTTAGATTTTGATTGTCTTATAATGTAACCAGATGGTCAAGAGACCCAGTTTTCCTATGGGCAGGTTGAGACCATCTGGTGATGGACGTTGATGTTGTTTCTCTTGCTTGTTTTTGAAAAGAAATTCAAAGTTCTTCCAAGCTTACCAAAAAAATAAAAAAATAAAAATTTATTAATTTCTAATTATAAAACTTTATATTTCCCAAAAAAACCTTTATTAAAATAAATAAATAAATTGGTTGATTGTATGGCGCAAAGTTAATAATATGACCATGGATAATATCATCATTAATTAATAGAGCATGAACTTAGAATAACAATAATGTTTTTAAGGACTAGGGTTTAAGTGCAAGTTTTTGGAGTTTTAGGTGGATTTCTCGTGGAAACCTCACGAAACATTTGTGGCCAAATATTGATTTGTGTTGTTTAAACTAGATTTTTTATTTGGCCATAATTTTTTTTGTCATATTCCAGTTAGCAATCCACTAAAAACTCCAAAAAATTGCACTTAAAGACTACTTCTAAACTATATGTCTTTTTTTTTAATCAAATTGAAATTTAAAATAAATTAAATTGTATAAATAATTTTAAATTTTAAATATCCAA